>RYFJ01000598.1:0-61252 GCA_003991445.1 Oryza meyeriana var. granulata
TCCACTCCTGTCACACATTGCCCACATTATTGTTGAATCTCCATGTCTATGATTGAAACAGTGTATAACTAATACATGTGCTGATCTATATTATGTGTCCTCACACAAATTTCGATCAGGGACAAACTTTAGAATAACCATTACAAGTAAAAGAAGTTCCACAAACAATTCACATAATTTGTCAATCGATACAAGTTTCTTTAATGGATATTCCAATGAACTCATAAATCATGGAACAATCATAATATCATCATCCTCTATGAGTACCTCTGGGCATACTCCCAACAGTCTCCCACTTGCACTAGAGTTAATCTCTCGTAAATCTAATACGCATAGACCTCACGTGCGCCCCATGCTTAGCGTGAAGAGCCTTGTCAAAGTCTGCCAATATTCAAAATCCGTGTATTGCACCATCTTGATTCTCACCTCGTCCAACGAATTCTCGAATGAGATTGAAATTTCCGCATACATGTTGTTTTTTGTTGATTCCTTGGCTCCGTTAGGCCTGCGGCTATTGCCCATTTGTTATCACAATGTAGATTCATGGGGCTAGACGCATTTGGAACACCACCAAGTTCAATGAGCCTCCTCATCCAAAACAACCTTCCTTTGCAGCTCCAGAAGCTGCAATGTACTCAGCTTCGTGCTGTAGAACGTCACCGTTTCCTGCTTGGATTTTCCAACTACAGCACCAACCATTATTGTGAGCCACAAAACTTGATTGAGACTGTGAAATCATGTGTCAGTTTGAAGCTGGCATCGGTTTAAAAACCATTACAACGAGCTCCTCCTCGAACCTCCAATAGATAGAAACACATCCTAGTCCTTACTAAGTACTAAGAAGTTTTTAACAAGGTCCAGGACTCTCACCAGATTGGCTTGGTACCTGCTCGCAAACACTTAGACATATGAGACCCGTCTGGGCGAGTACATATCATTTGAGTACATATAACCAACTCCGAAGCATATGAACCTTGCTCATGCGATTTCGCTCATCAGGCTGTGAAGTGACACTGTTCTCGCAAAACGCATGCCCATGACATAGGCAAGAACCCTTTCATTGACTGTTCCATGTTGAACCGTTTCAACACCTTTCATTACGTATCTGGCTTAATCCTATAAGCCCTAGATCTATCTCTATAATCCTGATGCCTAAATATATTCGCTTCCTCCTAAAATCCTTCCATAGAAAAACTATTATTCACAGTGAATCTTACAGATTGCAACATTGGAATATCATTCCAATCAATAATATGTCATCCACATATAATCTAGAAATACAACCAGCCACCTCCCACTTTCCTTCTTTAAAACACAAGTTCTTCTGCATTCTGACGAAGCCCAAACCTTTGACCACTTCATCAAAAACGAATGTTCCCACTCCGAGGATGCTTGCTTTAAACCCCATAAATGGATTTCTAAGCTTGCATATTTTCCAGCCATCTTTTGGATCACAAACCTTCGGGCTGTATCATATACACGTCCTCTCCAAATCCATTTAGAAAGCTGTTTAACATCCATCGCCATATCTCATAAATCGAAATAAGCAAGCTATTGCTAGAATGTTCCGATAGTTTAAGCATCGCTACTGTGAGAATGTTCTCGTATCAATTCCTTGAACTTGTCGAAAACTTTGCAAACAAGTCGAGCTTATAACTGAACATTCCATCCATATCCTTTTTCTTTTTATAGATCCATTGCACTCGTATGGGTCTAACCCCACGAGCGGTCAACCAAGTTCCAAACTTGAATTGTCTCCCATGAATCTATTCGCATCTCATGCACTTTCCATTTCTCTGGAATCGGTCCCCATCATTCTTCCGCATAAGTCGCAGGTTCGTTATGTTCTAACAATAACAAATCCCACGCAACCTCACGATCTTCTGACCTTCGTGGTTGCGGCGTGTTTCTGTTGCCACGGGTAACTTCCAACTTGTTCTGCTACATTAGCATCACTCGTAGAGTCCTTTCCTATTGCTCATCTTGCAACTTCTTCAAGATACACCTTCCGTCCACTTTTCTCTCTTTTGAGAAACTCTTTCTCTAAGAAAACCACCGTTCGAGCAACAAAACACTTTGCCCTCTGATTGGTTGTAGACATAATACCCTAAAGTTTCCTTCGGGTATCCCACGAAAAAACACTTGTCCGATTTGGGTGTTAGTTTATCTGACATAAGTCTTTTGACATAACTTCACAACCCCAAATTTTCAGAAAAGACAAACTGGAGTCTTACCAGTCCACATCTTCATATGGTGTCTTAACTACGGACTTAGACGGTACCCTATTTAATGTGAAAGCTGCTATTTCTAGAGCGTATCCCCAAAATGGAAAAGGTAGGTCCGACTGGCTCATCATTGACCGAACCATGTCTAACAAAGTCCGATTACGTCGCTCCGGACACGCCGTTTCTCTGAGGCGTTCCAGGGTGGCGAAGCTGTGGAACAATTCCCGCAACTCTTTAGATGATTGCTAAACTCGTGGCTCAAATATTTCGCCTCCACGATCAGATCGCAAGGCCTTAATTTTCTTGCCACGTTGATTCTCTACTTCATTCTGAAATTCTTTGAACTTTTCAAATGTCTCAGATTTATGTTCATATAAGTAAGACATAGCCATATCTACTAAATCATCAGTAAACGTTATTGAAGTATTGGAATCCGCCTCTAGCTGTCTACTCATTGGTCCACATACATCAGTATGTATAAGTTCCAATAAGTTAGACGCCCTCTCAGGAAAACCTATAAAAGGCGCCTTAGTCATCTTTCCCAGCAAGCAAGCCTCACATGTCTCGTATGATTCAAAATCCAAACGAGTAAACCCATCAGAAATGAGCTTCTTCATGCGATTCTCACTTATATACCTAAACGACAATGCCACATATAAAGTAGGACTTAACTCATTAAGCCGAGGCCTTTTAGCATTAATATTACAGACAGGTGCATCATCAAGATTTAAAATAAATAACCCATTCACAATGGATGCGAAAGCCACAAAACATGTCGTTCTTAGAGATAACACAACCATTGTCTTTACTCGCAAAAGAATAACCATCCTTCATCAAACATGAAGGTGACACAATGTTTCGACTTAAGCTAGGAACAAAATAACTATTATTCAATTCCATAATAAATCCTGACGGTAGGTGGAGTTGCATCGTCCCGACGTTCAACGCAGCAACTCTTGCATTATTGCCCACGCGGAAATCAACTTCTCCTTTTCCCACGCTTCTACTTCTTATCATTCCCTGCATCGTATTGCAAATATGAGCAACCGATCCGGTATCAAATATCCAAGAGTTGATATAAGAATCAGCGAGGAAAATGTCCGTAATATAAACAACAAGTGTACAAGCTGCAAGAGTACCTTTACTCTTCCGATCCTTCACGGATTCCAAGTACAACTTGCAGTTCCTCTTCCAGTGACCTGTCCCCTTACAGTGAAAGCACTCATCTTTAGGATCTGGACCAGCCTTGGGCGCAGGTGGGTTTGGCTTAGAGATCTCATCCTTAGCCTTGCCCTTTTTCTTCTTCCAAGAATTGCCCTTCCTCTTGAAGTTAGGCATGTTTTGGACCGCCATCACATGGCTGCTTCTAGCTCCTTTCTTGATGTCTGCTTCTGCTGTTTTAAGCATGCCACACAATTCATTCAAGCCCCTCTCCGCCCCATGCATATGGTAGTTCGAGATGAAGTTTCCATAGCTGGGTGGAAGAGATGCAAGAATAAAATCAGTGGCCAACTGTTGGCCAATTGGGAAGCCTAGCTTCTCCAACCTCTGTGTGTGACCAACCATCTTGATTGCATGTGGCCCAACTGCTGCGCCCTCTGCTAGCTTGGTTTCAGCAAAAGCCTTAGAGACATTGAACCTTTCAGTCCTGGCTTGAGTCTGGAACATATCATTTAGCGCTATGATCATATCATACGCTGCATGATTGTTATCAAACTGCATCTGCAGATCAGGTTCCATACAAGCAAGCATAAGGCAACTCACTTCAAGATCAGCATCACATGCTCTCTTGTAAGCATTTTTCTCAGCAGCAGGTGCAATATCAGCTGGCTCATCTGGTAATGGGGTGTCTAGAATTTCTTCCTTTTTCTCAGCCCTGAGAACAATTCTCAGGTTGCAGATCCAATCCGCATAGTTTGTTCCATTCAACTTGTCTTTCTCAAGAATTGAACGCAAAGTAAATGACTGGTTTGCAGGGGCCATTTGTCTACAACAAAAGTAATGCAAAATACTAAGACAATGTATCCATGACAGAGTAAATAATATTAAACTCTTAATAGAATCTACTCCCACTAAAATCAATATCCCTCTATTGAAACTTAGTGATTCAAGACCCACAACTAACAAGTCTACTAGTGAGCTTTAGCATCACCGCTAGAAGACATGGTAGATCGGTAAGCAACTCTTTGCTAATCATATCTCATATGACTCTTGTTGTTGGGCAGCATCTCTATGCTGTGAAGCCCAACTCCTTATGCTCCAAGGTCCCTAACCGTTGGGATGACCTTGTTCAAGTAACCAAACCCTTTTGCAGTAAGTATCCGATACGAACCTGCCTAGTCAAGGAAAATCAATGGCACCCTAATTTCATAGACCTACCACCGATTGTCCAAGACACATGACAGTGCTAGGTTTGGGGAGCATTTAACTTGAATATTGCTGAGGGATCGTTCTACTTCACTACTGCGCGCATGTAGACAAAACATCATCGCATATGAAAGTAGAACATAGTAAGAACGGCATTAACACAGATATGACTTGGTATAGCCCATTGTTCCTTTGGCGATCTCCATCTCCATCAATCTGTTCATCATGATGATCTCCATCTCCATGATCAATGTATGCCATCCTTCAGTGATGAATCCACCAAGACTAGCTATCACTAACGCAAGGCAGTTAAGTAAAATTACATAGTCGCGGATAGGATCATCACAGTTTGGCACGCAGGCCGTTACATCAAATTGACAATATCTATGTGGCTCCAGCCATATTGTCATACTCATGACATGCAAGCCATGAATCAATTACATACATGCATCACATACACATAAGGGCTATACCAGTCATGAATTCCTGCAAAACAGGGTTAATCGATTCCGACGTCCAAACTTAAACCGCCGAAAACACCATCTTCCCAGCCTCTTTTTGGAAATCTAATTTCGGCAAACCCGGTGAGAATCGGATGTAAAATTTTTTTCTCTACAATTTTCGTTTAGAGATCGTCTCGATCCGAGATCGTATGCAAAAGTTATGGCCTTTTTACCGAACAGCACTCTTTTTCGCACCCCGGCGCCTGGCAGTAGATCCAATCTACCACCGCCGCGCATCATATGCGCTCGGCACTTGACTTAGGTTCGATTCTATCAATCCAATTGATCTCCATCTCACCATGATTGGATTTACGTGTATCACATAACTCGGATGGCGGAATTCCGACCGGTACGAGTAGATCGTTACAATACCAATCATAGCAAGATCACGAATCAAGGTCGGAGACTCACAACCGTGCATATCAACATATGCACTCATCCAAATCTATAACGAGGCAGCAACGGCTCTGATACCACTGAAGGGTTATACGGATGCTACGCTAGCCAGAAAACAAAATTTTCTATCCGATAAACCAGGAACTACTGCTAGTTATAGATCACGGGATTACCACTAGACGCGCAGGTGCAGCGGAAGCGACTCGATGTAGTCGTACGCGTCACAGCAGTGCCGTGCAGTTGCGAGGTCGTCCGTCCGTCCGTCCCTCTCGTGCGGTTCGTCCTTGTGCTCCAGATGCAGCACCTCCGAGGTATCCACACGTACGGGGAGGAAACGTCACGCCTCCGGACTGCTAGGTCCGCGAGGTGCAACAGGGCACGGGCGTGGGAGCGACGGCGGCTGCCAAATGGCGTGGATTCACCTAGCCCCGTCGCCCATCCCTTGTTTTTATAGGCGTCCTAATGAACTCCCGAGTCGGAGGCCATTAGTGACCCTAAAACCTTGTCTAATTCGGGTCCAACCCAAATTAGGTTTCCAGCCCCTTAAGCGTGCGACCTATGGTTCACGTACGCATAGACATGGCCCGAGTACTCCTTCTCGACCAATAGTTGACAGCGGCCTCTAGCAAGGCATGTCAACTCCTATGCATACGCAAAGATCATATCAGACGAACCACCACAAACCACATACTTGTTATTCCCTTACCTCACGATATTTGGATTAACTCTTAGGTTAACACTTAACCCAAGCACGGCCATGCATTTCTTGATCTAATCATTAGAGTGATCCAGTGATATCTCTCTCACATAGAGAGGAGCAAATTCCTTCTTGATTGTTTATGTCTCAAAGCATGTTTCCCGACAAACCCGAAAACCACCTTTATAACTACCCTGTTACGGAGTAGCATTTGATAGTCCCTGAGTAGGTCGTTTCACATCTTGAATACATACAACAATCTCAGGTCTAAGGACATAACGTACATGATGTGAATAGAGATAATTACAATTTCTCATGTTGGGTCAGTCCAGCTCCATGTCACACATGTGCCCACATTATTAGTTTGACATCTCCATGTCTATGACTTGTGAAACATAGTCATCAACTAATACATGTGCTGATCTAATATTCATGTGTGTCCTCACACAAATTTCGATCAGGGACAACTTTAGAATAACCATACAAGTAAAAGAGTTTCACAAACAATTCACATAATTGCCAATCGATACAAGTTGTCTTTAATGGATATTCAATGAACTCATAATATATCATGGATACAATCATAATATCATCATCTCTATGATTACCTCTAGGGCATATTCCCAACATACCTTGCCGGTGCTGGCACCGGCGGCCGAACCGTTGCGGGACGCCACATGCGCTGCTGCGAGGAGCTTCCTCCCGCGGGCTTGCGTGCAGCCCACTTACGTTTGCGGGACTCCACTACGCCACAGTGCTTGTGCTCCCATCCAATGGCTTTGTTCACCAAAGTGGGGAAGTCAGGGAAGTCAAATGGCTCAAAGGCCAGCTGCATCTCTTCATCTAGCCCTTCCAAGAACTTCTCCATCTTTGTCTCTTCATTTGGTAGGTCGGCAGTGGCATAGCGAGCAAGGTGGTTGAAGCGGTGGAGGTACTCGCTCACGGACATGTTGCCTTGCTTCAGGGTTTCAAATTCCTTCCTCTTGATCTTCATGATACCAGCTGGGATGTGTGCTTTGCGAAATGCTACCTTAAACTCATTCCACGTTACAACATGGCCTTCTTGTTGCATTGCACGGTAATTGTCCCACCAATCACTAGCGGCACCGTGAAGCTGTTCTGCTACAAATGCCACCTTCTCAGCATCGTCGCAGTGAACCAAGTCGAGTTTTTTCTCCACTGCACGCAGCCAGTCATCGGCGTCAAGTGGATCCTCCGAACGGGCAAAAACGGGTGGCTTGGTGCGGTGAAAATCAAACAACTTGGATGGTTGATTGTTGCCCATGTGTTGTGCTCCTTCAAAGGCTTGTGTGGCTGCACCACGCGCAGCGGTGTTCCTTTCAATCCTCTCAAGCAATTGAGTTTGTGCCATGCGGTTTTGCTCAGCCAACATGTGCACCTCGGCCAAGGTAGGACCGGGTTGCTGCCCACCGGCAGGTGCACCGGGTATGTGCTGATCTTGGCCACCCTGCTGCTGCTGGGGTTGACCATAGTGCTGTGGTTCAGAGGGACCTTCTTCCTGAGCCACTCGAGCTGCGGAACGGGTCCGTGCTGCAGCCATCCTGTACAACAATCTCCCGATTACTACTTGCACAAGGATGCTAAAACTAGTGCTACTAGACTGTTGATAGGATGAAATCTAAACAGCCCAGGAACAGAGAAAGGATTCCAAAAAGAATGTCAACCGAAGACCAATAAGATCCATTAAGCCACAATGAAACACTCAAGTCTTACAGTACATAAACATGGGACAAGCCATAGTCGATTCACAAACATACAAAGCCCAAGGGCTGAGTGAATCAAGCATCTAACAGCACAACATCAGTCATTACACCACATCATCAAACATCACGGCCACCCACGCCTACGGCCGGAAACAAAAGCACTACCCGCTCACTACAAAACACCTCATACTAGTGAGCTCTACCAACTGTGGAAGACCTACTCCTGGGTAAGCTCTTGCATGTCACCATCTTCTGGCGAAGTGGGTACACTTGACTCATAATCCTCCTCATCTGCAGTAGACCTCCTTGTGGGAGCAGGGGCGATGACCCGACGTCGCTGAGCTGATCGTGAGCTTTCAGACTGAACCGGCTTGAAGAGGCCACGATACTCTGCAGCTGTCATGCGTGTAGCGCGAGTTGGAGCAGCTGAGCGGGGCACCGGGTTAGTAGGCAGCGCTAAAACTACCATCGGCTCCGGGGCAACGGGTGTTGGCACAGGTGCGGGAGCATGGGTAGCTGCAGGCCTAGGTGCCGCAGCAGGGGCAGGTGCAGCAACATTCTCCACACCATACAGCTCGATGCGGGGAATTTGGCCCATGCGGACATAAGGCTCATTGAGGCGCTCCAAGTGAGCGATGCGCCCACGAGCTTGCCGCAGCTCCAAGCCAACGACACGGTGGTAATGATCTGAGGAGCGCACGTACTCCGCCAAGTTGCGAAGGACATGGTTTGGCTCACGCTCAGCTGAGAGGTAGAGGTGAACTTCCTCCCCCAAAGGGCGTGCCGGATGGTACGGGTATTGTGTAGCCAACTCCACATGGAGATGCAGCATGTGCGCCATAGCAATGTAGGCAGCATCATTGATGGCTCTGTGGAGGGAGGAGCCATAGCCGGTGAACTCCAAGGGCCGGCTCCCAACATAAGCCCTGGCGAGTATAAGAACTCGTGCATGGTACTCAACTGAAGCAGGGCCAATGTTGGTGTGAGCAACTGTATACTCAGGAGGGTGGTGATAATGTGCACGCTGCAGCATGTTCCACAAATCACGTGGCAAACCGGTGGGGCCAGCGTCACTGGTCCAATGGCAAACAACCCACTCGGCCATCTGCAGCAAGTTAGCAACAACACAAAACAAAAAAAAAATCATGATTTCAGAAATGAAAGTTGGGCAGGTTAGTAGTAAAACTATATGAGATGAGTGATATATGTTGTAGTCCTTAGTTTTCACAAGTTTTAGCAATTAGTTTTCAGATTCCAAACAAGCATGGGTGATGCGAACACAACAAGTATATCGCACAACCGGCAAGAGATAACAACAAGAATAAAAGGAAGATGCAACGCTTCCCATCCCAGTACTGCTACCCCCCTTAAGTCCTTAACCTATAAAGTTAATAACGTCTAGCGTTCATCACAAGGGTCATCTTCAAACCATATGACAGTAGGTAAGGAGATAGAAGTCTAGATTTTGCTGTAACATCTTTTTGCAAACATTTTGCAGCAGCTTTTCACTAAGATTTAACAACTTTTTAAAATCATTTAGAGCTAAAAATCAAAAGTACTTGAAACCATTTTCAAGGGCAAGGGCCGCTGCAGTTTTGAACATTGAAGCATAAGTTTAAGTCAAAATCTTTTGTCCAAAGGGAGGTAAGTAGAGTAAAATGATATGCTAAATAGGTAATATGACTACTTAGAGTTTTTAGAAGATAGATGAGAATTTTGAACAGGTGTTTTCCAAACCAAAACCTACCTAACGACATGGCTTACTATGACTTAACCATGGTCGGTATGGCTCTGATACCAAGCGCTGTCGGACCCGGGTTTGACCCCGAACCCTATGTGTGTACCGTGCTAGTCCCACGATCAATTGCTAGCACACACATTCAACATTGGCATCATAATCCATACATCACAGGTTCAGCTCACAGCAGTCCAAACATAAGTCGTACAAGAGTCTAGACTTTAGCGATTACATAGAGGCCGACCGGCCAAATAGAACAACAAATTAACAAAGTGTTCAACAGCGGAAACAAGATAATAGAGGCACCAAAAACCAGCAAGTATGCCTCTGCCCGCCCACAGGCAACCAACCGGTAAGCCCTAGTAAGCACCGTCGTCGTCGTCTCCAAAACCCGCTGCATAGAAGTACCCGATTGTCGGATCCTCCTCAACCATCTCTAATAAAAAGAAGTCACACAAGCGTGTGTGAGTACAATACGTACTCCGCAAGACTTATAGTGTTTGCAATGGTATTCCATAATATGCGAAGATAGACAAGGAATGGTTCAGGTCCTGCAGTTTGCATAAATCATAATATACATAGCGAAAACATTGCGGTTTTGCAACGAAATTTTGTAAATCAAGCTAGCACAGCAAACAAGTATATAAGCATCAACCCCCAAGTGTTTCCAACCATATGGGCTCCCTGCCCATGCCAGCCAACAGTGGCAACACGCTGCCACAACCATCCCAGCGAACTCCCCGTTCGCACCAAGATCTTTCCCCAAAACAGTTCCCAAAAATTAAAACTACTACGGTGGAGAATTTCCTAAGTCGTCCATAACCGAGGACACGGCTATTCGAATAGTTTTAACTCTCGAGAGTGTGTACAACTGTACCCACATGACAAGGACAATATGAGTTACCACACAGGAGGCTCACACCATCAATGACAAAGCCTTTCCACCGTTGACCTAGCAATATCCGCGCTTATGATCCATCCCTAGGAGTTGGAGGCCTCCCAAAATCCCCAAGGCTCATACAATGTGCTGGTCACCCTTGAACAATAATCAAGGTACCTTCGGGCTATGGACAAAAACCATAACCCGCACTATCCCAATGTCAACAAAAATGACCTACTACTACCACCGGCGGGTCTATTGCTAGGTATCAACAATATACTAAGCTAGGAACTCCCCATAAGAGCCACATGTGGTTTGCACTGTGCTTCTTGGTTCTAGCTACACCATAGAATCGGTCCTTAGTGACCCGGGCGAGACAACCACCTAATCGGTACCACAACAAGGCACCGAACACTACATCCACTCGCCCAAGTCCAAAAGCATGTTTTCAGTTTTTGTTTTCCACCAAGAGCACAGGGGAAAAATACCCACTGTTCATTTCCATAATTTCGCAAACGCTTCATTTTCCCAACATCCCAAAATCAAGTAACAAGCCGCATTGATTAAATAGGAAACTAAGCATACCTATTGACATCTTCCCAACCACATGAACCCAAATTTTCAGTGGCAACATAAGTGACAAGGAATTCATGATACTCAAGTAACAAGGATAAGGCATATGCAACAAGAGGTTAACTACCCAAGAATCCCACACATTTTCTAGTAAAACATCGCATGCATAATAGTTTGCAATCAATATAGTTTGTAAGTTTGAAATATAGGAGCAATTGATCAAGGGGGTGCTTGCCTTGTTCCTGGACTTCTTGGAACTCTTCTGATCCTTCCACAACCGGGTCAACAACGTCGTGTTCTACGAGAATACCAAACGAATGCAATGAAAACAACGGCAAAATATTTAACAGAATAGGAAGTACAAATATTTTTGCAGAATATGCAAGTGCATGATTTTAGATGAATTTAGGAAAAAGAATCGCTTGAATCCGAGTTCGTATGAGGGAGATACGGCTAAACGAAGTCTGCTCTGTCCTAAAATCGAAAATAATTGAGAAACAGCGTTTTCGCTCGACCGAACTGCTGAAACGGCTGAAAACATTCTACCGACTTAACGGGTGGTCTATTTGGGACGTTTCGGTTCTAGGGCATTTTTTATGGTACGAAACCTACAAGTGTGCTGCTGTGAACCTAAGGACAACTCCTAAAAGTGGATATTCTCCAACTCGCTAGGATATTAATCGCGCACGCTCACACGTCACTAAAACGGCCTAACACGTGAAATCCACCGGGCGTGAAGTTTTAATCTAAGGCATTTGGGGGCGTGGAGGGTTTCTAGGGCCTAGGGATCACAGGATGTACAAGTGGAACCTATGGAAAGGCTTCGGTAGTGGCGAACGCCTCGGTCCAAAAACGATGTCTTCGTACGCGCAAACTACACGTCTTCGCACGTTAACGGCAACCGGCAAAATCGGGAATTCAACAGCAGCTGCTCTACTCGTGGTTTTATCTCGTTCTAATGCTAGTGGGGCCAACCTGGCTTGCTTGGGGCTGATGGGGTGGCTGTCGCACACTCAAACACAAGCGCACCTAAGGTGTTCGGTGAAAAGCCAAGCTAAAGCACGGCTTATCTACCTCTGTCCTCTCATGCTCTAGTGCATGGCTAGTGATGCAGGGGCGTGGGGAAGCTCTAGGGGTCCTGCATGCAAGGTCGTAGGGTTCTAAAACATGCGGCCATGCTCCGATTGAGCCTCATCCACACATATGGCCACGGTGGTGACGCTTGGGTGGATGGCAAAACAATGGCATGATAGGCCAAGCCAAGGACGTGGGGAGAACTAGTGGCCTCCTAGGAATACAAAGAAAGCACATGCAGAAACAGGAGCTCACCGAAGAGTGCAGGCAGTGGGGTGCAACGTTGAGGCAGTGGTCGGCTCGGCAACAGGGTCGCTCGTGATGGAGGCTGCAGACAAGTGCTATGATGAGCTCAAAGAGTGAACGGAAGATGGTGATACAGCCAGGACAGCGCTAACTCACTAGGGCGCAGTTTAGCGGCCGCAAGATCACGGAGGCACCCGGTCGGCGTTGCAAAACACGATGGGGCTGCGGTGGTGCCTGCTGCTTGCCGAGGACAAAAACGGAGTTAGGTCCAGCAGGAACACATGGTGACACAGCTGAGACAAGGTGAAACTCACCGGAGCTCCCAGACGGAAGGAGTGTGCTCGCCGGCGCCGTGGGCGGCACCTCACGATCTCAGCGAACCAAGGGGCAATCGCCTGGGTCCTTGGGTGCGTGAGAAAGAGGGCGAGCTGGGGAAGCAGGAGGACATAGGCTTGGTTAAAAGGAAGGCAGGGAAGGAGAGGAGAGGGGAGGGGCGCTACTCTGCTCCACGGTCTCGCGATGGCGTGCGCGCGGGCAAGCGTGCAGCAGACAGATGGGACAGGGCAGGGCGCTGCTGAGGCTGTCGGGGGCATCTCGCGAGGTCCCAAGGTGGCTCTGCCACTCCCTCCCACGTGGTCTGGGGCACGCAGAGGAAGCCACCTGGCCGAGCCGCACGGGCGGGGAGAGATCCTTGCGTGATCTCGTTTGAACGATGGAGGACAGGGCACAAAAGATAGCATCACGTATCAAGGATTCATACTTGAGGACTGTCTCCAACAACCATGTGTTGATGCCGAAACCAATCGGCCGATACAGACTGATATGGACTCCTCGTAGCCGATGGCCGACAGCACCTATATATATCGGCTAGCAAACCGATGATCATATAAGCGAAAAGCAAACCGGCCGATTGCCGATAGCATTCGCATACTTGAGCATCGGCTAGAAGCCGATGATAACAGAGATAGGCGGAATAAAAAGCCAGCTGACTGGCACGGGCTCGCGAGAGAGGGCGTGGGCGCGACCTCGGGAGAGAGAGAGCGCGGGCGCGGGCTCGGGAGAGAGCACAGGCGCGGGCGCAGGTGAGGGCGCGGGCGCGGGCAAGCGCGGGCTTGCGAGAGAGAGGGCACGGGCGCGAGCTCTAGAGCGAGAGGGCGCGGGCACGGGCTCGCGAGAAAGGGCACGGACTCGAGAGAGAGCCAAGTCCCCGGGCACGAGAAAAGGGCGCGGACTCGAGAGAGAGCCCGGGCGCGAGCAAGCGCGGGCGCGGGCGAAGGTCCGATCGGGAGGCGGCTGGTCCGATCGGGAGACGTCTGGTCCGATGGGAAGGATTCGGACCGTCCAATCCCCAAGAGGATGGTCCGATTGGGGCAGCTTGCTTCCAACCGAAAGAAACTTGGGGGCAAGGCTGGGTTTTTCATGCATGAAAGATGACATGAAGAGCATGCAGATGGGGAAACAGTTTTTTGCACCAAAGATCAAAAGTGGGCTGTTACAAAACCTACCCCCCTTAAAATGAATCTCGTCCCCGAGATTCGGCCGGCTCGGTGAAGATGTAGGGAAACTCGCTTCGAAGACGGTCTTCACGCTCCCAGGTTGCCTCATCCACTGTGTGGTTACTCCACTGTACTTTGCACATCTTGATTGTCTTGTTCCTTGTCCGCCGCTCAGCTTCTTCTATTATGCGGATTGGGTGCTCTTTGTACGTGAGGTCTTGTTGTAGTTCGATGCTTCCTACCGGCGCAACCTCAGTGGGCACTCTGAGGCACTTCTTTAACTGTGATACATGGAAGACATTGTGCACTTCGGACAGCTCGGGTGGCAGGTCCAATCTATAGGCCACTTCTCCTACTCTTGCAAGCACCCTATACGGTCCAACGTACCGTGGTGCTAATTTTCCCTTGACTTGAAACCTGTGGGTACCTCGGGAAGGTCCGATCGGGAGGCGGCTGGTCCGATGGGAAGGATTCAGACCGTCCAATCCCCAAGAGGATGGTCCGATTGGGGCAGCTTGCTTCCAACCGAAAGAAACTTGGGGGCAAGGCTGGGTTTTTCATGCATGAAAGATGACATGAAGAGCATGCAGATGGGGAAACGGTTTTATGCACCAAAGATCAAAAGTGGGCTGTTACAACCCGCCTCTAAACGGTGGTGGCTACTGAATATATATGAGTTAGGACGTCCTAGGGTTAGGATTTTACCTATGAGGGGCGCACTCCTTATGGGTTTAGCCCACAACACAAATACAAGGCCCAAGGTCCAAAATAGACTCGGACTGGAAGAGGTATATGTCTTGTTTCGACGATTCCGTACAGCTTAGGAGGAATTTTGACGTGGGACTGCAAGCATCTGGAATTAGATTCCATAAGCTTTCCAACAAGTACTCATGGGCCCAGAGAGTCCTTCTGGATCAGCGGCTATGTCCGTTTGAAGTTGATGCTGTTAGGAGGCCCGAATCCGAATCCAAAACATGCAGAACTCCATCTCTTGCTTTCTATGGACCCAAAAGTGACGTGGTGATGTAGGGGTAGACTTGGGTAAGGTCTTGGTTTGGTCTCCAATCAACTTCTTTGATCATCCATGCGTTCCTTGCGCTCGGTCTCTTTCCCTTCATCCAAGCAATTATCTCTACAAACAAGAACACACAAAACTCATGGTGCAGTAACGGTTGTTCAAATATATAACGCGTAAATCATACGTAGAAAGCATGCACCTTTAGTTGATGAATACATAAGGTAGCTAGGGTCATATCCAAACTAGTGATGTCCTCATCATCCTCCCCTTCTTGATTTTTTTTTGAATTAAAACTGTGGGGCAAAGCCCCCCAGCAGGTTCAAACAAACACAACATCCAAAAAACAAAGCCAGCAAGTGGCTGACGAAACACCCCCACACCAACACCAACTAACTTACCTAAAGAAAGGAGAGACGGGCAGAACAGGAAAAGAAAGGAAGAAAAAACAGAACTGAGCTAAACAACACTAGACAACTAGATCTTTATGTCATCATGTAAAGCAGGCTTGATTCTATGAAGGTGTAGGAGAATTTCTTCAGCAAAAGACGCCTTCCAATGTGCCAAGTTCAGAGGCCTTCCTTCAAAAATGAAAGCATTGCGCTCCTTCCAAATACACCAAGTCGCAATTAGAAAAACCTCCATAAAAAAGGGTGTGTGCCAAGATCTTCTAGCAATGGTAAGCTTCTAAAAATAGTTTGGCACCCGCGGCCATCTGATTCCAAGCACTTCCCATCGAGCTCTTGCTGATTCACAGTGAAAAAACAAGTGCAGATTCGTTTCTTCCTCCTCAATATCACACATGACACAGTTGTATCCTTCTTCAAGAAATTTATTATGCCTTCTCAAAACATTTTTTGTGTTTAGTCTATCCACCAGCAAAAGCCAACCAAAGAATTTTATTTTGGGAACACATTTGGATTTCCAAATCCAATTGAGAGGCTTGGGTGGAACAAGACATGCAAACTGATGCTGATAATACCTCCTTGAGCTGTAGGCACTAGACCCCCAAATAAAAGCCCATGCATCCACTACCTGATCTGTAAAACTGGACTGCAGGTATAATAGATCCCCCTAAAGAACCTGAAGCTCATTAAAAGCATCTCTTGTCATGAGAATCCTAAAAAGATCAATGAGATTATCTTGACTCCCAGCTGAAGCAAGAGAAATATTTTTATTCTTAGCAAACTCAAACAGATTGGCAAACTTGATGGAGAATATGCTGTCCAACAGAAGATCATTCCAAAGGCTGACAGTATCCCCAACAGCAGGAATGCAGTGTGCAATGCCTCTATATTCAGTATTTAGTCGCATGAGATCCTTCCACCAGAAGGATCCTTTCTCCTTAGCCAAATGAGGAGCATCCCTGTTATTAGCATAATAAGCATTCCAGACCAACTGAACCCACTGTATGTCCTTCTTGTCATAGAACTTATCAAGCTGCTTGAGGAGCAAACCTTCATTTTGAAGTGTCAGGTTTATAACCCCAAGGCCACCTTTACTTTTAGGCTTCATTACCAGGTCCCAGGCAACCAGATTATAACCCTTTCTGTCAAAGTCATTCCCACGCCATAAGCAATTCTTTCTGAGTTTATCAATTTCATCAATCACAGTGACAGGCAGCTTCAGTGAGCACATATAATAGGTAGGAAGAGTTGAGATGACAGAATTGACTAGCTGTAGCCGACCAGCATAAGTTAAGAATTGAGAGCTAGCAGAGAGACGTCTCTCAATTCTACAAATCAATGGAGCATAGTCTTTAACAAGTGGCTTGGTAGTTCCCAGGGGAAGACCAAGATAAGTAAAAGGAAAAGTACCAAGAGAACAGCCAAAGACATTAGCAAGTTCAGAGCCTCTTTCATTGCCCATATTGATGGGTACTAAGCATGATTTGAAAAAATTAACTCTGAGTCCAGTAGATGTTGCAAAGGACTAAAGGATATCTTTTAGAGAAAGAAGTTGATCCTCTTGGCCTTGCATAACAATCAGTGTGTCATCGGCATACTGAACAATTGGGTAGGGAAGATTTTGATTCTGAGGGAAAGGAGGATTAAGGACCCCATCTCTGTAAGCTCTGTTGATGATACTTTGTAATAGATCAGCGGCAAGGACAAATAATAGAGGAGAGAGAGGATCACCTTGTCTCACTCCTCTTTTGTAAATGAACTCCTTGCCAGGGACACCATTGAGTAGCACAGAGGACTTGGTTGAAGATAGAATGTCTTGCACCCAGCAAATCCACTTTGAAGGAAAACCCTTTGCTTCCATTATCTTCAATATGGTAGAGTGCTCAATGACATCAAAAGCCTTCTCAAAGTCAAGTTTGAGAATCACAATCTCTCTTCTTGAATGTTTACATTGATGCAAATACTCAAAGGCCCATCCAAGACAATCTTGAATAGATTTTGTTTTGATAAAACCATACTGGTTTTCATGAACAAGTCTCAATATTTTCTTCTGGAGCCTTTTGGTAAGAATCTTGGTGATTAGCTTGAAAGAAGTGTTGAGGAGGGAAATAGGCCTAAAGTCATTGATAAATTCAGGATTATCCTTCTTTGGCACAAGGGTGATGTATGATGCATTGATACTTTTCACGTCTGCTGCATGATTGTAGAAGTCCTGACAGAGTGCATAAAAATCATCTCTCAGAGTGTGCCAAGTCTTTTTTACAAAATATCCATTAAACCCATCAGGCCCCGGAGCTTTATCACAGGGAAGGTTTACAATAATATCATCAATTTCCTCTTTACCAAAGGGGCCGATCAGATCAGATAGGTCCTCATCTTGATCAAAATACTCATCTAAGCTGAAGCTCATAATGGGATTAGTAGTGACACCAAGTCTATTTTTGAATTCCTCCCAAAAGAGAGCACTCTTTTCTCTGTGATCAGTGATCAATCGGCCATCAGGACCTTGAATTTGCATTATTGCATTCCTTCTGTACCTCTCTGTAGCCATAACATGAAAAAATTTTGTGTTTTCATCACTGAACTGGACAAATCTTTGTGTGTATCTCTGCTTCCAGTATACTTGCTGGAAATGTAGGAGATTCTGAAGATGATTTTTTATGATATTTCTGAAGCAAAGCTCTTCATGAAGTAAAATTCTACTCTCTTCAAGCTTGTCTAGAAATCCAATGGTGAGATTGCAATTTGATATGAGCTTGGCAATGTTGGACACATTTTTGACCCAATGTTTCAGATTTCTTCTCATGAGTTTGAACTTGGCTGTAATGACATGAGCACTGTTCCTAACTCTCTGCTGGGTCTGCCAGGTATTTTGCACCACGTTCATGAAGGATGGAAGCTGTGCCCAGTAATTTTCAAAGCGAAAAATATTAGATCTTGGAATTGAAGTGCCAATGGCAACCTTGCATGGAACATGATCAGACGTAATTCTTGCCAAGGGAAGAACCATAGTATTGGAAAACTTCGGGGTCCAAGCAACAGAAGTGAAAAACCAGTCCAACTGTTCAAGAAGAGGGGAGCTTTGCATATTGCTCCAAGTATAGCTTCTGCCTTTCAAAGGTAATTCTATCAAACCCAGATGATTGATAATATTATTGAAAATTGCCATGTCATGAGCATTGCCTCCAGATTTATTCCTATTTTCTTCATGCCTATAGAAGTTGAAGTCCCCCAAAATGAGCCAACAGTCATCAGATCCAATGTCAAGATCAGTAAGCCAATTGATGAAAGCATATCTGTCAGGTCCATGAGAAGGGCCATAGACATTAACCAAGGTCCATGAGTCAGAATTCATCAAAGAAGTGAACTGGATCCGAATGGCAAAAGAATGTTTTTCTAGAGTTACAGCTGCAAAGGCAGAGCTCATCCATATCACAATGATCCCTCCAGAAGCACCTTCCGAGGGGCAAAAATCAAATTTATCAAACCTTTTGGGAGCAAAATTTCTAACATAGGAAAGGTCAAACTGCTCTCTCTTGGTTTCTTGTAAACAAATAATATTACAAGCACTTTCTTCAATCTTGTTTCTAATGGACTTCCATTTAGTATCATCATTTATTCCACGCACATTCCAGCACAAAACAATCCAATCTCGATTCATTATTAATGATTATTGCAGCTGATCATCATATCTTGAGTAATCTCCTCAGGAGGTACTCCACAGAAGCTCTGCCCAAAGCTCTGCATGACTGCAATTGGAATTGGTGCTATTTCCACATCCATCAAATCCTCATTTCCTTGGATTCCCACACTGATAACTGCCTTTCTCAGGTCTTCCACAATGGAGATGCTCACAGTCTTCTTGCTCTGTCCATTCTTCCTCCTTGGTTCAGCGTTCAATAGGATGTGAGAGACCTTGATGTTCTTCTTGAATCTAGAACTCCTACGCACCTCATCATCCACTATTGGCGTTTTGCCTTTTGAGCTCCTTCTTTTCTTAGGAGTGGCAGATTGCTCTCCCTTAGCTATACATATGTCAAGTTCCGCATCCACTGGAACAAGAGTATAGTTTGGAGTTGAATCTTCATCAAACTCCTTCCAAAACTCATTCAAGTAACTAGCTTCCATGTTAGATGCGTTGACACCATTTCTAGCCAAGCCTTCCATTCTCTGGCTGTTTAGGTTACTGATAATTTGCTTCAAAGCAAAGGCCTAATCAAAAACCACCAGCTCCTTGCCTTTGACGCTGAAATCTTCACCTTCATGCCTGACAAAACTGATAGCTGGATAACTGATGGATGAAGAAACCTCTGAGTTGTTACCCCACCTGGGATTTCCAAAAGCCAACTGCCAGGTTCTTTTGCAGCCTTCTATAGGCCTGAAGTTCCAACTGAAATTTGCTATTGGGCTAGGGAGAGGTAACTAGAATTGGTTCACCATCGTAAGCTTGCTAAGTTCCTCAAGCAGCATTTGAATCGATGGAGCTGGACCAAAAGAGTCATGGAGCCCAAGAGAGGCAACAAGCTTCCTGATATCATACTCACTGTCAAACTCTTTTCTTGCTAATTCCAGGCTTGGGTTAGCCATCTCCTTCGGTTTAATGGGAAACTCCAAGGTAATAGGTGGGCTTTGGGCTGTGAAAAAACTTCTAGTTCCACTGCCGATAGCTTCGTTTGGGGGAGGAACACTGTTTTGAATGCCCGTTTCTTCTGCTTTCGAGGCCGACGTAGTCAAAGTGGGCCGGAGCTTGGGCCTCCAATAAATGGCAGGCCGACGCTTTGTGAGGCACCACCTCGAGACGTGCCCATAATTAGAACAGCTGAAGCATCTGACCTTTGATTTGCATGCATTGATGTTATGATCAACTGCCAGGCAACGTGAACAGAACCCAAGGCATCCGCCATCAGACTCATTAAATCTAGAAATTTGAGAATTTGAATTTGAAGGCCTAGGATTCAAACTGGGTGACTTTGTCAGTTTGTTAATGTCACAGCCCTAAATCTAAATTAAGGTAATTAGTGTTAAGCCCTAGCTAATCCTTTGCTTTGTGCTAGTTGTCACTTCCCAAGTTCTATATATCTAAAAATCCCACAAAAATTCCTAAACATGTCAGGTGATGTGAGTAAGCCCCTGTAAATTTTACATAATTTTATCCCTTCAATAAATACTTCAACCAAGTCCCTCAACTCAGCAAAGCTAGGAGGCTAGCCGAAATGAATTGGTTTACTTCTAAAATTCACCACGTGAAAATGAAGACTAATTAGACAGAGCCCTTTTGCCAAAGTGTGTGCCAACATGAACCCTATCATCAGGAATTTTTGGATTAATTTATCTCCCAAAGAAAACACATAAAATGATGAGATCAAGGCACTGGAGAAACGAACTAAACTGCAGAAAGACTGGATTAGTATGCCTACTTTGCTTTTTCACCAGAGATGAACCAGACCTCTTCTAGCAACGATTTTTGGTCAGCAGGTTAAACACATCCTTCTTTACCTCCAGTAATTTTCCCATGAATTATGCTCCTCATTAACTTAGTGAAACAGTAATGCAAAGACTGCCTGCTTGACAGCTAGCAAGACTTAGTTTCTAGAGTTTTCTCCTCTCATCTTTCACTGACCAGTGGGACCCACAACACCCTGGCCCACCTGTAAGCCTCTGCCAGTCTTGGGACAGTGAGTTTCACCCCATTCCTACTCACACCCCTCTCTTTTCCATAGGAATTAACTACAAGGACCCACAAGTCATAGAGTAAATCTAGCTAAATATGAGTAGAACATTGTTGCCTGACATGTGGGACCCACCAGAGGCACTGTAGCAGTGGAGACGACTCAGCATTGCATGGCAGACGTGTCTTCCTCTCGTTCTCCTCTCCCACAGCACACACAGAGTGACCTAGATGAGCTCCTCCATGGAGCATCGACCATTTCGACTCAAACTCCGCCAGTAGAACCTCTCACCCTTCCTCTTCACGCTCCCACCGGAGAAATCCACAGAATCCCCAAAGATCACCGCCGTCAAGCTTATTCTTCCCTCTGCCGAAGGTGTTCGGTTGAGCTCGAGGTTGCTCCAGTGAGCTCCACCCTTTCTAAGCTTCGGGAACATGATCTATACCTTCTGACCGTTCCATTTTTATTCTTGGCTGCCCTAGGACCGCCGGTCGAGGCCGCCGTGTTTCGCTCTCTGCTCTGCAGCGCCGCCGCCAGGACATCACGGTCGTTCCGGCCGATACAGTACACCACCGACCGAGCCCTTGCGCCAACCTCATCGCCTCACTTCCAGAAGACCACCGGCAGAAGGAATCAGGAAAGGATATAGTGAAGCTCGGGATCGAGGTCATCTTCCCCAGGTCTGGCCAACTGCCGCCACCGTCGATTTCTTTCTCTCTGGTAGTCCTCAGTTCCATTCATTGCACAGGAGCCATCACTAGGAAGTCTCTAACCTGTTAGACACCTCACCCCGACTGCAGAACCCCGGGAGAAGGCCGCCGATGTGAAACCGAAGGAGTTCGCCGCCGCCGGGCCAAGTTCGCCTTCGCCTTCGCCGTTGCTGTTTCCGTTTCACCGAGACCAGCACAACCTTCAGTGAGCATCTTGGTACCCTTTAGACGCTAAGGCATGCTTTGTTTTGGCCTGAAACCGCCCGTAGCCGAGTCGGCCTAGCTAACCCGAACTACTCCGTCGCTGGAGCTCGCCGCCGGCGAGATTCCGGTGACCCGAGGTGCCAAGAAGACCGCCCTTAGCTCCGCCGTGAACTCCTCTATCTTTTCTCTTTGGGGCCCGGCTACAGCCGAGCTGCCGTTCACCGTCACCGCCGCCGAGAAGCTCGCCGGCTCTGTCTGCCCGCGTCCTTCTCTGTTCGCCAGGCCGCACCATACACTCCGGGAACGGACGGTCCGATCTGTGCGCCCGCGCCCTCGCGCCTGTGCCCTCGTGCTCGCGCCCTCGCACCCGCGCCCTGCTCTGCTTTGCCTCGCTGGCCTGCGGGCCCGGGCTGCAAGGGAGAAAAGAAGAAAGAAGAAAGAAATAGGAAAAGTAATTAAAAGATTATCTTACAACAGAAAAATGGCTAAACTTTGCAAATCCATAACTTCTCCATTTTGACTCCAAATTGAATGAAACCAATTTTGTTAGCTCTGTAAATTTGTGAACTTTATTACTGTAAAATAAAATAGGACAACTTCTGTACAGAAAATATCCATAAAATAATATGAAGCAAAATTGACTTATTTTGGGCTTAATAACTTGAAATATTCCCATAAAATTCATCCTATTTGCTACAAATGTGAAACCACTTCTGTTAAACTCAGAAAATTGTAAACTTACTGTGGAAAAGTTGTATTTGATAAAAATACCTCCCAAAATAGGCCTAAGTAATTTTCTAACCTTTCTTTTTGTTAAACTTGTAAAATTCATATCTAAATCATTTTAAATCGGATTTCAGTAAACCAAATTTTGTCGGAACCAGGAAGATATGTATTTTCACATAAAAATGCTCACACTCATAAAATCCTACCAGAGAAGGCAAGCACTTATTTTTTCCACTTAGAGTTCTCCTGTAATTTCGGCTTTTGCCGTTTTCAGCCCTTCTACCTTGTCATTTTTGTATCTCCCAATCCAGGGATGCAAATGACTTGGTTCTTTCTCCTAAAATCTTGTTAGGACATACCATACCTACTGTATTTATCTCATAATTAATTGATCATGTTGCATAGACATGTTTAATTGCTTCTTATTTGCATATTGCTTCTTATCGATAGATTCTGAGGATACGGAGTACGTGGAGATTAACCCAAAGCTTGAGTGTGACCCATTGCTGCAGCAAGGCAAGCGTCTAAGCATATTGAACCTATGTTTTCAATAAATTGATTTGTTTGTGAAAACAATATCTATATGCATGCTTCAGTCTGTTCAAAATGGGGAAAATGGGTAGAGTTAATATTACCTAATTGTATGCATTTCCATTCCTTGTTTATTGATGCCATGTTTATACATTGTCACCCTGGTTAAGGACTTTGGGATACCTTCATTTTACCGAATGCTTAGCCATGCTTATTTCTAGACTTAGAAAGATCCGATAGATGGAGCTATCGGTTCAAAACTAGTTTAAAGCGAATGGATGGGTTAAAATCTGAAAAGAATCACTTCTAATGTATAATTGAGAATATGTTTGACTTGGACGGATGATAGGGCGATGAAGGGATGGTGTTTCCCCGATGCACGTAGCTCCGTCTGGGTCGTTAAGGACCGAACATGTTGACGTCTATTCAAGCACCCTACATACTTCCACACGCCGGGAGTGGGATGGCTTAACTCAGTAGCACGGGAGGCTGTGGCCATCTACGCCCGTCCGTCAGTCGTGAGGAGGGATTTCCGTTGGAGGACCTCGAGCGCGCCTGGTTGTGGCCGGAGGTGCCTCCCACGACGGTAAGCCCGCCTTAGTCATCACACACGCACGACTAAGTTGTCGGGGGCCCAGACGTGGTTTAGGTGGTTGGGGCTAAGCGTGCAAAAGGTTCTGTTGTGACCTCTAGTCCGCACTCAATGTGTAGAGTGTGGGTACCGGCAGGTACGAATCAAACTAGAGTGTAGCCGTTTGGCTTCTATCACATCGTGTGGGTAAAGATGTACACCTCTGATCAGAGTAAGAACTATTCGAATAGCCGTGTCCACGGTTACGGACGACCGCTTGATGTGTTCCTCAGTCATGTTAGCAACCAATTTGGGTTATGTGGTTACCATGACTTAGGATAGTCATGGATGGATGGGTTTATATAAGGGATTTTTAATGTTAATTATGACTTGGCTTTAGTCATGAAAAATGGTGTGCTAGTGTAGCACAATTGTTTGGGCAAGGGTGGCCCATGGATGATGCTTAAAGCATGATTTATGCTCATTTATGTTCCATTTTCAGAACCATATACTTGCTGTCTTAAAATTTCAGATTGAGTTATTTCACAAAATGCTTATAGTTTCAAGTATTACTTGCTCAATAAAATCAGCTTTGTGCAAAATCAAATCAATATAGCCTTCTTCCTTGATGTAGAAACCAACATGCTTCCTTTGTACTATTATTATTGTGTAAGTCTTGCGGAGTACCATTCGTACTCACGTTGCATCTTTTCAGGTGAGGATAACGATGATGATGGTGTGATCTACTATTATCCCGCCGAGGGTGGCGAGGATAATGTGTAGTTGAAGTTGAGCTCTATCCCCAGTCGGTTGCCCTGTGCATGGGTTTGGCACCACTGGTTCTTATCTTTTGTGTTTATATTCCGCTGCAAAATCTTTTGTGTCACTTTGTGATGAATTAGGGTGTGAACCCTCTATGTAGTATCTATAACCCTGCTACTCGTCTATCCATTTTTAGAGTACTTGTGATGTTTATCAATTGCTTGCGATGAAAGTGTGAGGCTAGTCGCTTTCCTGGGGACTAGCTGAACATGAGTATGGGTTGTGTATAATTGAGATGGTTGGGGGATAGCTATTGTGGTTCGAGTCCTCTGGGGTACGTATCATGTTTTGTCGCCACCATCGAGTGGTTTGACGGGCGTATGACGGGGAGGACTGGCAAGCTATCCTTATGATTATCTCTTTTGTACACTTCTCGGCATTTTGGATTTGTATTGTGAGTGGGTAAAGATTATGGCAAGTCTGCGATGAGGATGGATGGTTACCGTACTTATTTGGCTTTTATTTGAGACCCCATCCATCTAGATAGTTCGCGTTGCCGTAATAGTTACTCTTCATAATGCACTTCTGGGGTGCCCACAGTTAAAATCTAAACAAACTGGAATCATGGAGCATGAAGCATCTGTATTATTGGATTTAGCAGAGAGATCAATTGGAGCACCTTGCAACAGTTTCGTGCCATTGTTCAAAGAACCAAATACCAGACTGCCTCTAGTAAGAACTGGAGGATTCTTGCAAACTTGAAGTTGAAAAGAGCCAAATCTGATACGGGCATAATCAAACACAGGGGGTTTAGCTTTCACCTTAGGAGAACTTTGAACTAGAGTCTCAGCAAAACGGACTTTGTTAGCTTGTTTCTTTGCAGGTTTTGTCTGTCTTTTTGAGAGGATCTCTGTCCATTTCTTTTCCTCTTTTGCTTCCCACAATCTTTTCTCTCGTTCCCAGTGCGGAACCCCATTGCTCCAAAGGTGAAAATAAATGTCAAAAGAAGAACCAATGAACCTTCTTAAGCCATAGACTAAGAAACCAATAGATTTGCAAGAGACCGAAAAACAAAAATGATTATGACTGAGCTCAGTCACGTGAAACCCAGGAGCAGAACCACCAAGACAAGATTGAAGAGCTAGGGCCACACTTTCCTCCGTTAGCCTGAACAGATAGCGGCGGAAAGTGGCCAAAAGGAAGAAGGAACCACGTGGATCAGAGGAAGGGTGGTGAACTGACTTGCCAAAACGATGCAGCACCTCCAGCTCAAACTTCTCGCCGTGAGAGAAGTCAAGCATCTTCAGTGCAAGAGATCCCTCTGTTTGGAAGTTGGCTTGCTTGCATTGACTCAAAAACCAAAAAAACTCCAGTTCTTACTAGAGGCATATCCGAGCTAGTGATGTCCTCATCATCCTCCCCTTCTTGATTGGAAACCATCCACGGTTTCACCTTGTCATTAAGCCTGATGAACATATATTTATCTTCCACAACATAGGGTGAGGTAGTGTTGTGCATATGGTTGGATTCTGAAATTTTTAAACACAGAGAACACTTTGTAGTGTCGTGCAGCTCGCAACACTCCCCTTCTTGCAAACCAACCTGAAACTCATTTAAACAACTAGAGGAACTAGATAGAGAATTATTTATACTTATGCGGTCCTCTAGACAAGACATGTCATTATGAAAAGGAGGTATATTAAAATTCGAACAAATGTATACTCTATGCACATTATATTCTCCTTTATTATCATAATTGCCAATAACATGAAAAATCACATGAGAAGGACATGGCAAATGAGATCTAGCAAATAATTTCTTCTCTAAACAATTGAGTAGACAGAGATCATCAAATTGAATATAGCCCCAAGTATTTAAAGAAGATAGCAATCTAAGCTCTTCATTCTCGCTAGGAATGTGAACAACATGTCAAAAATCAGCATATGGTGGTTCAACAACATTACTAACATGTTCATTCACTAGTTGTGGCATGGATATAAGTGAAGCATTGCACAACTCTTCTTTATTACAAGAAATAGGAACCAAATCATCGTGTGACAAAGGTAATTTAACACATGATTCCACTAGTGATTGCTCTAAACTAACATGATTAGTGGACATATATAGCACATCAGAATTGTCCATACCTTGAGTGAATGTAGCACCATTTCTATTACCTTTGTTCTTATTTTCAAAAACTGTAGGTGCACTCTTAATTAAAACATCTTGAAACATGCATGGAACAACATGTGGATCTTCTTTCTCGATGTCTCTCTACTTTTCCTCATTACCTTGTGTCGATGCTTTGCACCGGCAATAAAATTATAGGGCTACTTGGCGAGGGGAAACTCGGTGGATTGCAGAGGAACACAGAGAGGTTTTATACTGGTTCAGG
Organism: Oryza meyeriana var. granulata; assembly: GCA_003991445.1. Classification (NCBI taxonomy): domain Eukaryota; kingdom Viridiplantae; phylum Streptophyta; class Magnoliopsida; order Poales; family Poaceae; genus Oryza; species Oryza meyeriana. The sequence goes on from RYFJ01000598.1 coordinate 26,910, forward strand.
CCCTCGATGTGAGGTAATACCCTACGTCCAGTTGAGGTGTTATTCCTCTGAGGTGTTGGTGATCAATGATCTTGCCTTGTTGTTCTCTGCCCTCAAGGGGCACCCTGCCTCCCTTTATATACTAGGGGATAGGGGTACATGATAAGGATCCCAGCCGGATACGGCCAAGGAATTTCCTTTAGAGATAGAAACTTATCCGACTAAGATTCTGTTTTCCCTATTGTACAAGGTAAGGCCTGCCGGGTGCTATCTTATCTCTAATTACATGATTTGGTCCATCCTCTATCCGAGTGGCCCATATGTTGGTGGTGAGGTACCCGGGGCCCATGGCCTCCACAGTAGCCCCTGAGACCTTCATAGTTGAGTCACAGCTGATGCCGAGTGCTCATCCTCCACGGTGAAGGTTGCCCGAGTGTGATGCTCCCGAGTACTCTTTGTCTGAGTAAGTCTTCTTCCCGAGTCCTGCTTCATGCTAGTTGGCAACGAGGCTATGAAGGGCTTCATGTAGATGTATGAATAGTGTGCACTGAATAGACGCACCTATTAGGTGTAGCCCCCGACTTTGTGCTTAATTGTGAAGATAATTAAACATAAAGTCAAAGATCTTTAACCTGATAATCTTTCCCGAGTAGATTACTACTAGTATATGAGATTCTTCGGTATCATGTCAACTGGAATAAACTTTATAGTCTTGTCGAGTAGGGAACTACTCATATATAGGACTCTTCGACTTCATATCAGTCGGAATGTGTGTTTATAGTCTTGCCGAGTAGGATGCTACTCATATATGGGACTCTTCAGCTTCATGTCAGCTAGAATAAGGGGTTTATAGTCTTTTCCGAGTGGCGTCCCACTTAGAAGTTAGACTTCTCTGCGTCATGTCAGCGGAAAAAGATATTTATAGTCTCTCCCGAGTAGTGCACTATTCGGAAGTTAGACTCTTCAGCATCATATCAGCCGGAATAATGTTGCTTATGGCAACTGGTGGCCACGCATGTAGGCCGAGTACCACTGCATGAAAATAAATCCACTGCGCGGTCAGGTGTACCCGAGAAAGATACCTGCATCCCCAATTTTAATGAAGACCAGCTTGTGATCCTTATAAGGATATATCCTCGAGACCTGTGGATAAAACAGATACCCAAACATATATGTTTAGCAATAAGGCTCTTATGAAGCATATCTGTTTACCTCATCGGCTCCTATTGGTAGCACCAGCGCTATAATTTCAACTCAGCCTGTGGGCGGCCCACATGGAGCATGCTACTGTAGGAGCTCATATCTTCGTGGCCCATTGCTGACTGTGTAGGCCCAAGCCCACTTAGTCGGCATCGGCTCTATAAAAAGCGGGGAGAGAGAAAAAGATTCCTTCATCTTTCCCAAATCAGCCAATCGTTTCATCTTTTGCTTCCGCGCCCAACTTTTCGCCTCTCGCTTGGCTAGGGTTAGCTGTCATTGCTGCTTCCCGCACGAACTCGGGTGACTCTGGTCTTCCTTGTCTGTTCCAAGCCCCTAATTGCTTTTCCCCCAAATCTCTTCACCTCCAACCATGCTAAAAGCTTCGGATCTTGCGGGTGTGTCGGGGAATACTTGGCCAATGTCGGATTATGGTTCGGTGAAACTGACGCTAATGGAGAATCAATCGAAGTTACTGAGCCAAGAAGTGATCCGCTGGCGGCCGGCTAAGGGTGAGTCGGCTCTAAATCCCCAATCTGGCGAAACGGTAGTTTTTGCTTCTTTTTTCGACCGGGGTTTGTGCCTTCCTTCTTCTGCATTCTTCCGTTGAATCCTTGACTTCTATAAGTTAGAGTTGGTGCATTTGAATCCCAACTCGATTCTTTAGATCTCCATATTTGTTACTCTGTGCGAGTGTTATTTGGGCATGGAACCCCATTTCAACTTCTTTAGGCATTTGTTCCACATTAAACCCCAGCCCTCCAAGAATAACATCAATGTAATTGGGGGGGCTGGTCTTCAGTTAAGGAGCGATAGGAAGAAGTCATATCTTGATCTTCCCTTGAAATACTCCTTGAAAGGCTGGCACAAGGAGTGGTTCTATTGCGCAGATCTGGCTCCCTCCTTGCGTCCATTCACCGGCTTGCCACTGGTAGTTTTACCAAATTGGTCAGCAGATCCAACCCTTGAGGAGATGGGCCAAGTGCATCAACTGTTGACGAAGTTAGATAACTTCAAGAAAGCTGGCCTGACTGGACCCTAGGTAGCCAGGCGGTTTCTGACTCGGCGCCTCCAGCCACTAAAGCTAAGGAGTGCGTTTGGCTGGGATTACCAGGGAAAACGTGATCCTAACTAGGTCAGCCATGAGTCGACCAATGAGTAGAAGGTGACAGAAACCCTGTTTGGATACTTCTCCAGCGGGGTGACCGAGACCGAAGACAAGAAGAGACGCATTGCGTCTTACAGGCGCAGTTGGCCCCGCCCCGAGGTAACCTCTGTCTTTCTTTTGTAGTGAATGCCTGTGGACTTGTATGTGTGATTGCCTGGCATTGTATGATGTATTTTGTTGAATCTTCTGTAGTGGTGCATGGAGTTCGATGAGGATTCCTGCCCGTTGTCGGCCGTTGCATCAAAGAAGAGGCCAAGGAGCTCTGCTGCTGCCCAACCCGACTCCAAGAGAGCTGGAAAAAACCTGTTCTTTACCGGGGCGAGGGGGCCATGACGCCGCGTGTCGTGGTAGGAGGGCTGAAGATAAAGGACACCGCCGCCGTGACGCCTAGGCGATCAAGCCCCAGGTTGAGACCTGTGGGGCCGAGCCCAACATTGCTGAGCCCGGCAACAGCACCGCCGAGTGGCCGGCCAGAGCAGATACCGCCGAGCACGGGGGTGCCCAAGCCAGCCACACCAGAGACGGGGCCGACTCGAGCTGTTGTGCCGCCGCCGACTGTGACGCTGACTAGCCTGATTACTGGGCGCACTGCGCCGAGACCTAAATCACCCGGTGGGAGACTCAAGTTCTCCAAGAGGTAAGTTGCTCCGGGTCTTCTGAGATTCTTGCCTGTTGAAGTAATGTTTTGATGTCCTGTTTCATCATGCAAGAAGCGGGCCGATGTTGATCTCAAGGAGTCCACTCCGACCGCTCCCCGTGAGCACACCCGCTGAGCCGGTGGCCAGCCCAGTCGTGGAGACTGAGGTGGTCCCGACTGCGGGGCCACTATCGCCGCTCGACCAAGAGGCAGTTACTGAGATTGAGGCCCCAGCCCCTGAATCGTCGCCCGCTGCGGAGGCCGATGTTGGAGCCCCTGAGTCGATCCCCGAGGCCGCAGGGGACAGCGGTGCGGAGGCCAGGACCCCGTCGCCGTCATGGTCATTGTCGTCATCGTCACCGCCGCCAGAGATCCCAAACCTGCCTCGGATTGAAGCTCCTCCACGTAGGATGCCCTGGACGTTCACCTGGACCATGCTTGACGGAACCGCGAAGAGGTTTAGGCTCGATGAGGCCACAGCGAGAAGGGAACGCGAAAGGTTGCTCCGCGCCGCCATTGTTGGGTTCGAGGGGGTTCGAGTATGACCCTTGTGATAAGAGTCCTAATGGTCTTCCTGTTTTGACGTCTTGACTCTGTTTTTGACTTACTCTTTCCCTGAGCAGGAGCTTGTTGATCGCAACAAGGCGATGACCGAAATCCTGGTCGAAATGGCCCCCCATCTCGCGGAGCTGGAGCAGCTCCGAGCATTGAAGGCTGAGGTGGAGGAGCGTCACGCGGGGAGGGAAGCCTGGCTGAAGGGTGCCACCGACCAGCTCAGGGACGAGACTTGGGCCCAAGCCAGAAAGGTTAGAGGTAAATTCCCCGAATGCATCTTCCCGACTGAACCATTGATGTATTTCTCCAGCTATGTTGTACCCGATTGCCCAGTTGTGTCTTGACTGCACGGTTGAGCTCTTGGCTAATCTGTCGTGCAGCCCTGGAAGCAGAGTTGAAGACCCAAACAAAGAGGGAATCCCAGCTGAAGGAGGCCGAAGAAGCCAAGGCCGAGCTTGAGATGGTCAAGGGCGACCTGACAAAGGCCAACGCCGAGCTCGAACGGGAGAAGGCCGAGTTGAAAGCGGCCACCGTCAAGCTCAGCGAGGAAAAATCTGGGCTGGAGAAAACCGTGGCTGAGTGGGAGGCCGACTACTTGAGTAAGTCCCCGTTCCGATGATGGTCTTAGCCAATCCTTTAGTCATTCCATCTGCAGCCATGCCTGACAAGTTTTCTTGTCGGTGGACCTGGGCAGACCTCAGAGTCAATGCCCAAGCCCAATACCGGTTTTACACAGAGGAGATAAGGGTTATCATGGAGTCACGGGAGGCCCTCGTCGAGTCCGTGAAAGGGCTCCTTGATTTGATAGATCCCAGCCCTATGGGAACCAGCTGTAGCCGAATCCCTCAAGTAGAGGCGCGTCTTGAGGATGCACCGAGTGCCCTGAATAGGTACTCGGATAAGCATGTCGTTGCCAGTGTGGCCCAGACCCTGGTGATGACCAAGTCCATCTACCCAAGGGCAGATATCGAAGCCATCGGGGAGGGGTTTGCTGAGGAGACAATGCCTGAGGAGGCGCTGGAGCTGATCGCCCAGGCGAAGCCGACTGCTGAGATAATTACCCGAGACCTAGGTCTGTAAGAGTAACATATTATGTAGTCGGTATGTATAAACTTTTGTGGAAAACATGTGTAAATATATGTGCAATGCCGCCAAGCTTGTCACTCAGTCGTCATTAGCTTTACTTGACCATTAGTCTACGCCGAGTTAGTCTATCAGAACTTGATAAAAATGTTCAATGTAAGAAGCTGTACTCGGGCAAACGCGACAGTCGTGGAAAAGCTTCATAACTGGAGTAAGATAAGCTCGTATATTGTTGACAGCACACATATATACATGCAGCCCCCGACTCACTACTCGGTTGATACAAGCGGCGTAGTGAGTCAGAGAGAGTGTACACATGAGAAAATGTAAAACTCAGGTATAGAAAGGACGTAGTTGTTCTATATTCCATGAGTTGCTGATGAGAACACCGTCTTTGGTCTTCAGTCGGTAGGCGCCTGGCCGCGTGACCTTGGCTATAATGAAAGGCCCTTCCCAGATTGGGGATAATTTCTGCCTGTCTTTGGTAGTTTGTATTTTCCTCAAGACGAGATCCCCGACCAAAAAGGCACGGCCATGGACATTGCGGTTGTGGTAGCGACGCAGGCCTTGAAGATACCTTGCCGACTGGATTGTTGCGGTGTCCCTTGCTTCTTCCAACTGATCTAGCTCGACCAGTCGGGTATTATTTGAGTCTTCTTCTGAGTAAGCCTGGACTCGCGGAGAGCCAAATTGTAACTGTTGGTAGCATAGCCTCAGCACCATAGACCAGGAAGAAAGGGGATTGCCCTGTTGCCCGACTAACCGTGGTTCTGAGGGACCAGAGGACAGATGGGAGTTCTTGTACCCACCGGCCCACGTATGGTTTTAGTTGGTCAAATATCCTAGCCTTGATGCCTTGTAAGACCATACCGTTGGCTCATTCGACCTGCCCGTTGCTCCACGGGTGTGCCACAGATGCGTAGCATATCTTGATGCCGAAATCTTCGTAGAAGCCTTGGAATACGCCGCCCGTGAACTGAGTACCGTTGTCGGTGATGATGCGGTTAGGGACCCCGAACCGGTATAGTATACTCATGATGAAGTCCTTTGTTCGTGCCGCTGTAATTGTTGCAACGGGTTTAGCCTCAATCCACTTGGTGAATTTGTCCACTGCGACGAATAGATGTGTAAACCCTCCTAGTGCTTTCTTGAAAGCCCGACCATGTCGAGCCCCCATACTGCGAATGGCCAAGAAATAGGGATAGTTTGGAGTTCCTGGGCTGGGAGATTTGTTTGTCGTGCGTAGAACTGGCAACCCTCGCACTTGTGAACAATGTCTTTGGCGTCTATTACTGCTGTGGGCCAGAAAAATCCCTGCTGGTAAGCCTTTCCGACTAACGTCTTGGATGCGGCATGGTTGCCACATATGCCCGAGTGAATCGACTGCAGAATCTCCTTGCCCTCCTCGGTGGTGACGCAACGCATGAGGACACCAGATGCGCTCCTTCGGTACAGGTCTTCTCTGACTAGTAGGAAGCTTTTGCTTCGACACTTGATCTGCTCGGTTTGACTGCGATCTTCTGGGAGTTCGTCGTCCAGGAGAAATTTGACAACAGGAGTCCGCCAGTCTTGACATATGTGCAGCACTTCGTCTGTAGCCGGGGTAGGTTCGCCTCCCGATTGCTCCGGCGCCGGTTTCTTCTTGACTGATGGCTCCATGAGTTGCTCGACAAATATTCCAGTTAGAACCGCTTCTCGCTTGGATCCCATATTGGCCAGCTCGTCTGCTGCGTTGTTGTATTGACGTAGGACATGTGTTATCTCTAGCCCGTCGAACTTGTTTTCCAGCTTGCGAACCTCCTGACAGTATGCCGCCATGGTGTCATCGAGACAAGTCCAGTCTTTCATGACTTGGTTTACCACGAGTTGGGAATGCCCGCGCATAACCAGTCGACGTATGCCGAGTGATATAGTGATGCGGAGCCCGTGGATAAGTGCCTCGTACTCGGCGACATTGTGGGAGGCCGGGAAGTGGATTTGTAGAACGTACTTCAATTTTTCGCCAGTGGGGGAGGTCAATATGAATCCAGCCCCGGCGCCGCCGATCCGTAGGGAACCGTCGATGTAGGCAGTTGAACTTCTGTCCACTCGGCCACGAAGTCGGCTAGAGCTTGTGATTTAATTACTGTCCGTGGCTGAAAGGCAATATCGAATGCCATCAACTCGAGTGCCCATTTAGCGATTCGGCCAGTGGCCTCGCGATTATGAAGGACATCCCCGAGTGGAAACGCTGTGACCACCGTGACTTGATGTGCGTGGAAATAATGCACTAGCTTCCGGACTGTGATAAGTAGGCCATATAGCAGCTTCTGGACCTGCGGGTATCTTGTCTTCGAGTCGGCAAGCACCTCGCTGACAAAGTAAACTGGCCGTTGTATTTTCTGGATGTGATCCTGTTCAGATAGCTCGACCACCAGCACCGTGCTGACTGCCTGAGTAGTTGCCGCCAGATATAGCATTAGCGGTTCTTGGGGCGTAGGTGACGCCAACACGAGGGGTGATGTGAGAAATTGTTTAAAGTCTTCGAAGGCTTGTTGGGCGTCCGGAGTGCATTGGAAATTGTCCGCCTTTTTGAGTAGCTTGAAGAAGGGCATACCCCGTTTGCCCAGTCGGGAAATAAACCGGCTGAGTGCCGCCATGCAGCCTGTCAGCTTCTGGACGTCTTTGAGGTTAGTCGGGGGTGCCATGTTCCTGATGGCGTTGACTTTCTCCGGGTTGGCCTCGATGCCGCAATGCGAGACGATGAAGCTGAGTAACTTGCTGGATGGCACACCGAAGGCGCACTTTTTCGGGTTCAGCTTCATCTTGAATCTTCAAAGATTTTGGAAGGTTTCTTCTAGGTCAGCGATGAGGTCTTCTTTGGACTTCGTCTTGATCACCACGTCATCGACGTAAGCTTCCACGTTGCGCCCGATCTGAGTGTGTAGACACCACTGAATTGCCCGTTGATAGGTTGCTCCAGCGTTTTTCAAACCGAACGGCATTGTGATGTAGCAGTACGCTCCAAACGGCGTGATGAAAGATGTCTTTAAGCAGTCTTCCTCCCTTATGCTGATTTGATGGTATCCTGAGTAGCAGTCGAGAAAGCTAAGTAGGTCGCACCCGGCCGTGGAGTCTACCACCTGATCTATCCTGGGAAGACCAAATGGGTCCTTGGGGCACGCCTTGTTGAGATCGGTGTAGTCGACGCACATGCGCCATGTACCGTTTTTCTTCTGGGCCAGAACTGGGTTAGCCAGCCAATCCGGGTGATAGACCTCCTTGATGAACCCGGCTGCGAGGAGCTTGGTAATCTCCTCCCGAATAGCATCCTTGCGGTCTTGAGCGAAGCGCCGCAGCCGTTGCTTGACTGGCTTGGCGTCTGTCTTCACATTTAGGGCGTGCTCGATCACCTCCCTTGGTACGCCCGGCATGTCGGACGGTTTCCATGCGAAGATATCTTTATTGGCTTGTAGGAAGGTGACGAGCGCGTCTTCCTATTTGGGGTCGAGTCCGGTCCCGACTAGAGTAGTCTTGGAGGGGTCGGAAGGGTCCGGGGGGATCTTCTTCGTGTCAGAGTCCGCTGAAATTCCCGACTTCGCTGACTTTTTCGCCGGAACTTGATCTTGCTCGACTTTAGTTGTGACGGCTTACCGAATGCTATTGCGCCCGACTGCCGCCTGTTGTGATTGAGCCAGCTCACCGCTCTCCTTGTCGCAAGTGAAGGCTTGCTTGATGTCGCTACGGAGGGAGAGGACTCCTACTGGCCTAGGCATCTTGAGCACCATATATGTGTAGTGCGGTATCGCCATGAATTTGGCGAGTGCCGGTCGTTCGAGTATCGCATGGTACGTGGTCTCGAAGTCAGCAACCTCGAAGCAGACGTTTTCCGTGTGGAAGTTATCCCACGTGCCGAAGGTTACTGGCAATGTGATTTGCCCGAGTGGAGTTGATGACAGGCCGGGAATTATCCCATGGAAGGGCGCAGTGCTCGGCCGTCGTTCTGAACAAGGGATCTTCATCTCGTCCAAAGTCTTAGCGAATAAGATGTTGAGCACGCTACCTCCATCGATGAGGGTTTTCTTCAGCCTGATGTTTCTGACGACCGGGTCCAGGACGAGTGGATAACGTCCCGGGTGAGAAACCCGATCTAGGTGATCTACGCGATTGAAGGTAATGGCCATCTCTGACCAGCGCAGGTACTGGGGGGTGTCCGTCGTAGAGACCGTGTTGATGTCACGTGCTGATAGCTTCTGTTTGTGCTTGCCACACTTGTTTTGAGGTGGCTCGTTGTCGGCTTTCGCCTTTTGGTCCTTCTGTCGGGACTCCTTTTTCTCGTCATGGGCCTCTGCGACCGCTTCAGCCCAGTCGGCGTATTTATTGGCCATGTCGAACAGAGCCCGGACAGACGGTGGTGGTTTCCGAGTGAACTTCATGATGAACGGGGCGTCCTTTACTCCCTTGCGGAAGGCGGCGATGACGGCCTCGTCTTTGATCATTGGGATCTTGTTGTGCTTCTCGGAGAATCTCTTTATGAAATCTCATAGAGACTCATTCTTCTTCTGGTGTAGTTGATACAAATCATGCTCAGAAGATGGCCTGTCATAGGTTCCCTGAAAATTAGCGATGAACCGCTCCCTGAGTTCTCCCTAGGTACCGATCGACCGCCTCAAGAGCCCTGTTAGCCATGTCCTCACCGAGTCGGCTAGTGCGACTGGGAGGTAGTTAGCCATGGCTTTGTTATCGCCCCCAGCAGCTCGAACTGCTAAGGTGTATACGATGAGCCAGGACTCGGGGTTTGTCTTGCAGTCATACTTTTCAATCCCAGTGGACTTAAAGCCAGTCGGCCAATGGACATCCTGTAACTCCCGAGTGAAAGCTGGAATGCCTTCGTCGTCATGAGGGCTCGGGCTCCGACCATGGCGGTTAAACCACTCGTGATGAAGAGCAAAGCGCTCGTTTTCATCTTCCAGTCGGCGGCGCTCATCTTCGCGTCGTTCGCGGCGCCGGGTGCTAATAGTGTGCCGAAGGTCATGTTGTAGGTGCTCTCGAAGGTCTTGATTAGGCCGGCGATCATACTGGTGACGGCGCCGGTTGTCGTTATTGGTATTGCTGAGTGTAGTTTGCCTAGACTCCTTGCGTGGCCGACTTGAGCCAGCCGCCTGACGCCAAGCTAACGTGGATGAGCCCGCTGCTAGAGATCCCGACCGGTTAGACGGTATCACGGTGTCGCCCGACTGCTGTTGTTGCTGTTGGCAGGCAGCAACCGTGATCATCGCCTTGATCTTGGTGATAGTTGGGGTGGCCTGGTGATCAGGCCCGAGCTGGAGCGTATCCAGCAAGGTTGCGGCGTGACGAAAACATCGTGATCGCCGACTTTAGTTTAGAGAATCTGCTGCTACGCTGCTCGCCCAGCTCTGTGGAGCCTGTCGTTACAAGCCTCGCGATCAGCCTCCTCCTGTTGTTGCAGTCGGCGCGCCTACTCCTGTTGCTCCTCTTGTAGTCAGCGGACCTCGGAGGGTGGTGTTGAAGCCATGAAGATCTCGCGGGGGAGGAGAAAACTTGCCTGACTGGAGTCCGAACTAGCGTTCGAACCGTTATCCGACTTGCAGTCGAACTCCGAGTAGTTTATTGGAGTGAGAACGACCCCAACCTCTCCAGATCCAATCTAAAACTGAATCACAGGAGATCGGGTCTGTTGTGCGGGATGTAGATCCGCAGCGTCGCCGAGTCCATGTGGGAGATTGACGATCTCTCCCCTTCTCGGCCCAACTCGAGCTGGCTCAAGGCCTAGCACAAGTCGGACACCGAAGGAGAGTGTTGTCCCAATGCTTGGCGATGTGAAGGACTGCCGCAGTAAGTCATTGAAGGAGATCGAGGCGTCCTGTGGGTCGACTGGCGCTATATCGGCTGGTTCCTTGGCCGGCTAGATTGGATCTATTCCGGCCAAGGTAAGGTTACCAATCTGGTTAGCAATGAAATCAAGGCTTCCGAAGGAAATCGTGTCTCCAGGGGAGAACTTGTTGCCGTCGACTCTATTTGTTGGATCCATCGAATTTGCTGATGAAGAATTCACCGGAGCCCCTACCTGGCGTGCCAACTGTCGATGCTTTGCACAAGCAATAAAACTATAGGGCTACTCGGCGAGGGGAAACTCGGTGGATTGCAGAGGAACATAGAGAGGTTTTATACTGGTTCAAGCCCTCGATGTGAGGTAATACCCTACATCCAGTTGAGGTGTTATTCCTCTGAGGTGTTTGGTGATCAATGATCTTGCCTTGTTGTTCTCTGCCCTCAAGGGGCGCCCTGCCTCCCTTTATATACTAGGGGACAGGGGTACATGATAAGGATCCCAGCCAGATACGGCCAAGGGATTTCCTTTAGAGATAGAAACTTATCCGACTAAGACTCTGTTTTCCTTATTGTACAAGCTAAGGCCTGCCGGGTGCTATCTTATCTCTAATTACATCATTCGGCCTTTCGTGCTCTCAGCTATCGTCTGAAGGTCTTGTTGTATAGAGTTCATGCTATGTCATCACATTCCTGCCACTGTTAGTAGAAAACAGAAAACAACACAAAAGCATTATCCCTATCAACTACTAGGTAGTGGACGGTGGAATCACACACTCTCAAGCAACCAAAAGCGTCTTACCGAACTCTTATGATATTCTTACTGATTGAAGCAGGTGTACAACCGGAGAGGTGGGACGTTGACAGTGGTGAGTGTTGCGATTACTCGGATCAAATCTGTACTGATAAGAAGTTTGTGGATCTCAGGAGGCTCAAAAGTATGGTAGCAAGGATTAGCAAAAATTAATAATAGAATAGCAAAGCTGAATAAGTGTTCCAAATACTTGTAGCAGTCGCTGGCCAAGACACGTTCCTGGAACCAGCCTAACAAGTGAGAGTAAGAAACAAAGGACTTAACACAACTCTCTCTCACCAAGTCTCAAAAATCTTGAAAGATCAGATCAGCAAGACTGCTCACTGAAAACACTCTCTATCCTTTTCTTTTTCTTTTTTTCTCTTTTTTCTCTTCACTTTTTTTCTTTTTTTCTCTTCTAGGAGTACACCTAGTACACAAGAAGCAACCACAAAAATTGGCAGCTCGATATAATGCACGGAGTGACCCTGGAAAAACACGCAGAGGCGCTCTGAAAAGCATGCAAGAACTCGAGGGCTTGAAAACACAGTCTTGCAGGCCAAATATCATGATTTTAAATCAGCCAAACCTGACATAGTAGGGTAGGAGCGGATGTAAAATTTTCTGTAGATGTCCGCAGATATAAAGTTTGCCCAATTCCGAGTCCGTATACAAAAGTTATGGCCGTTTTAAGATAGGTAGTGCGAACTAGGGTTTCGTGGCTCAACCCTGTTGCTCCGGCTAGAGTATAAGTGCCAATAGGTCAAGCGGGGCTGACAAGGAGGCTAGCGATGCAGGGCAATTGACACAAGGCGGCTTGCGACCTATCTAAAAAGGCTTGCGAAAGCGGGTTAAAAGCTCAAGGTGGCTTGCAATCCGAAACCGAGTAGAACTTGATCTCTCAAGGCAGGCTCTCGCGCAATGCAACAGCTAGAACTAGAACCACGAACACGACTCTAAACCAGCGACCACTAACTTGACCTAGGACACAAACTCAACAAAGCGAAACTGAAATAAATTTTGCAAAGGCACAAAGGGGTTTGGACAGAGAATAAACCTAACACTACGAAGAACACGGTGGTAATAAATTTTTGGGTTTTCTGGACTCTAGGTAAAAGAAACAAAGATGGATACATGGGAACAGATTATACCTATCAGGCAACCTGTGCTCTAATACCACTTGATGCGGCTGGGTGCCCGATCTTTCGATAGGTTCGATTTGGCGACGTGAAGACGTTCACGTTTTGAGGCTTCCAATCAGTGATTGTCACCTCGCAACCGCTACACCCACACGTCTAGTTGTTATCAACCACACTCTCATGTAGTCAACCTCACCACGATGGTTTTATCCCTACAAGCAATCGAAAAAACTCACAAGAACAAGGAAGAACGCAATCGGAATTGCAGATGAATGTTTAGCACACGAAGTTGGGTTCTACAAACCGATCTAAACGGTGAAACTGCAATGGCAAAATAATCTAAGCAAAACCCGCCTCTAAATGGCAGCAGCTACTGAATAAATATGAGTTAGGACATCCTAGGGTTAGGATTTTCCCTATGAGGGGCGCACTCCTCATGGGTTTAGCCCATGACACAAATACAAGGCCCAAGGTCCAAAACAGACTCGGACTGGAAGAGGTATGTGTCTTGTTTTGACGATTCCAGACAGCTCACGAGGAATTTTTATGTGGGATTAAAACCATCTGAAAGTAGACTCCATAAGCTTTCTAACAAGTACTCATGGGCCCAGAGAGTCCTTCTGGATCAGCGGCTAGGTCCGTTTGAAGTTGATGCTGTCAGGAGGCCCGAATCCGAATCCAAAACATGCAGAACTTCATCTCTTGCTTTCTATGGACCAAAAAGTGATATGGTGATGTAGGACTAGACTTAGGTAAGGTCTTGGTTTGGTCCCCAATCAACTTCTTTGATCATCCATGTGTTCCTTGCGCTCGGTCTCTTTCCCTTCACCCAAGCAAGTATCTCTGCAAACAAGAACACACAAAACTAATGGTGCAGTAACGGCTGTTCAAATATATAACACGTAAATCTTACGTAGAAAGCATGCACCTTTGGTTGATGAATACATAAGGTAGCTAGGGTCATATCCAAGCTAGTATGTCCTCATCAATTTGCGTCGAGGAGAAATTGGTGTTTCGCTTATACCCCAGTTGAGCTGCCTGTGACTTGGTGTTGAGGCTACGCTAGTTGCCGCTCTGCTGCTGTTTTCTTTGTTGTGAGGACTAAGTGCCTCTGTTGTAAGTATTTATCGTTTTATAGTTTTTGGTTATATTTATCAAATTGTCGATTTGTGTACCTCGGCTAATTCCTAGAGGAGGATTTATTGCACAAATTAGCTTTAGAAATTCTGGTAAATTTTTGGGCATGACAAGTTGGTATCAGAGCCAATCTTGACTGTAGGATAAGCCAAACGGTCAGACCTTAAGGACACGTTTGTGAAAGGAAAATCTATTTGTGAAAGTCTTCTTGCTCTCCTTATTCCATGTTTCATTTCTCTCCCCTTATCCCTAATCAGAGGCAATAGAAGAAGGATTACTAATTTAAATTTTTCAACTTCATTCTAGGTGGCCAATAGAGAAATCGTGTACCTTGCAGACAGTGGTTTCTTGGCAGAGCTTTGCTACATGGCTGCTGAAATTGGATATGAGACTTTGTCAGTGTACCACCACACAATTGCCAACAATGGTATGGATTTCTGCTGCAAGATCACAGTTACCCTCGACTCCAACCATGAAGATCTTCTGTCGATATTTTATATTGGCAATAAGAATATGGGGCTACTCGTGAGACCTAAACTTGATGGACTGCAAAGGAACACGGAACAATTTATACTGGTTTAGGCCCCCGAGATGAGGTAATACCCTACGTCCAGTTGTGGTGTATTACCTTTGAGGTTGCTCTAGTGAGATTTTTTCTTCCTCCCTCAGGGGGCACCCTGCCTCCCCTTATATACCGGGGGACAGGGTTACAGATGAGGAATCCCAGTCAGACTCCGACCAAGGGATTTCCTTCTAGGAATACAACGTGCCCGACTAGGACTATATCCTTTCCTTGTTGTACAAGGTTATGTATGTCGAGTCCTATTATATCCCTAATTACAAGATTAGGCCCATCCTCTGTCCGAGTGGCCCAAATGCTTCTCATGAGGTACCCGGGGCCCATGGCCTCCACAGCAGCTCCTGAGACCTTCATAGTTGAGTCATAGCTGATGCCGATTGCTCATCCTCCACGGGGAAGAATTCCTGAGTGCATTGCTCCCGAGTACTCTTTGGCCATGTGCTTCTTCTCCCAAGTCCTACTTCATGTCCGTTGGCAACGAGGCTGTGAAGGGCTTCATAGAAAAATATAAATAGTGTGTGCCAAATAGGTGCACCTATTAGGTGTAGCCTCTGACTTTGTGCTTAAATATGACACAATTAAACATAAAGTCAAAGATTTTTAACCTTTTAGCCTTTTCTGAATAGTATACTACCTGGAAATTATACTCTTCAGCGTAATGTCAGCTAGAATAATTTTTTCTCAGGGCAATTTTTTGCTAAGCATGTAAGTCGAGTACCACTTTTTGGTTTTTAACCCAATATGTGGTCAGGTGTACTTGAGAGATACCTGCATCCCCAATTTTGATGGAGACCAGCTGTCGATCCTTATAAGGATGTCTCCTCAATACCTGGTAAATAATCAAGATACCCGAATGTATACACCCGGCTGTAGGCTTAGCATGAAGCGTATCTGATTATTTAATCGGTTCTTGTAAAATAGCACCTGCATCACGATTTTAATGTGACCAGTGGGCGACTCAATAGGGCATGCTATTTAAGAACTCATATCTTTAGCCTACTATCGAATAAGCCGGCCTAAACAGACCTACCTAGCGTAGCCCTATAAAATTGGCATCCCTCGCATGTTAGGATGAGTACTTCAGCATCGGTAACCGCAATCAGCTAGAAGAATCCTTGTCCATGAGCCTTTCTGACTTACGTTCTGGATGCAGCATGGTTGCCATAGATGCCCAAGTAGGTATATTGCATGATCTACTTGCCCTCCTCAGGTGTGATGCAGTGCATGAGACCTCCGGATGCGCTTCGACGATACAGGTCTTCTATAACTACGATAAAGGTTTTGCTCCATCGCTTGATTTACTCGGCTTCGTTGTAATCTTTAGGAAGTTCGTCTTCCAGTGAAAATCGAACAATTGGAGTCTTCCAGTCTTGAAAAATAATGATCACCTCCATAGATTCCGGGTTTGATGCTGCTCCTGACTGAAAGCTCCAGTAGTGGCTTGTTGCCATTTTTTGCCAAGGTGCCTGAACACTGCGCTAGCGCAAGATTCAGCTGGCGACCCTCTTGAGGCATACCCAACCTAACAAAATTGTAGCCGAATAAGGTACCTGAACCTCGCATTAGCATAGGATTCGGCTAGCAACCCTCATGGAGCGTACCCTACCCAACAGAGTTATGCCCAAATAAGGTACCTGAACCATGCATCAGCATAGGATTCAGCTAGCGACCCTCATGGGGCGTACCCTACCCAACAGAGTGGTACCCGAGCTCCGACTGGTGCCGGAGGTCGGTTATTAGCCGAATAAGGTACCCAAACTTCGCATTAGCATAGGATTCGGCTGGCGACCCTCATGGGTCATACCTTACCCAGCAGAGTTGCGACAAAATAAGGTACCCAAACCTAGCATTAGCATAGGATTCAGCTAGCGACCCTCATGGGGCGTACCCTACCTAGCCAAGTAGTACCCGAGACCCGACTGGTGTTGGAGGTCTGTTATTAGCCCACATAGAGTATACCAAATTAAAGGTGATATTTGAGTCCCGACTGGCATGAGTACTCGGACAATAGCCCTCGTGGAGCATTCCAAGTAATTCTTGAAGCATTGCACTCCAAGTGTATCATGGCAAACTGGTCCAGGCCCCGAGCGTAGGAGATAGGCTCGTAGCCCTGAGTTCCTATTACGCGTATCCGGAACTAGCACTACATTATAAACATATCGAATGAGTAGCATCTGATGAAGAAAACAATCACCCGAACAAAATTGATCTATTTTACAATAGATGTAAATATGTGTTCCCCCTCTTATTGATATTAATTTCCCCGAGTAGTTGACCCCTTACGTTTAAACACTCTGCCCGACTAGTCATAGCCCCCTAGTGTCAGGGGTCGGCTCATGGCTCTTTTCCAAACACGCGTTTTGGGTGACTTGAGTTCATCTTTCATGGAGCAAAGCTTCACGGATCGGAATTTATGCTACTCGAGTACTTTTGCAATCATTAAGAGCAAAAACAGAAAATGCACAGAATGTACACCTATTAGGTGTAAGCTATTGTGGCATTGGCGAGGCCGAGTGAGGAATATCATATAAAGGAAAAAATATTTATCAGAAAGCAACTTAGCTGTTTGGTATTGCACAAGTTGGGAGTGGGGATTCCATCCTTGCATTTGAGCTTGTGAGCCCCTGAACATGTCACTTGTCATTCTGATAATCTTCAATTCTAGGAGGTCGAAGACAGTTGTGACCAACTGCCACAATGAAGTCATCTGACTTGCGTTTGCGGTTCCCGGCTTTAGTCAGGGCCGCGTCATCGGTGTCCTTCCACTCGTTCTATCGGGGTGCCTTTTTTGTCACTAAGGGCCTCAGAAACAGCGTCAGCCGAGTCGGCGTATTTGTTCGCCATGTCGAACAAAGCCTTGACTGAGTTGGGAGGCTTCCGAGTGAATTTAGCGATGAACGGGGGTGTCTTTGACTCCATTTCGAAAGGCGGCGATGACGACCTCGTCCTTGATCATTGGTATTGAATTCCTATTCTCAGAAAACCTTTTGATGAAATCATGAAGAGACTCGTTCTTCCTTTGATGCAACTAATACAGATTGTACTCGGATGATGGCCTCTCATATGTTCCTTGGAAATTGGCGATGAAGCGTTCCCGGAGTTCTCCCTAGGAGCCGATTGATCTCTTAGGAAGTCTTGTTATCCATGTCCTTGCCGAGTCGGCTAGAGCAACTGGGAGGTAGTTAGCCATGGCCTTGTGATCTCCTCCAGCTGCTTGGATCGCTAGAGTGTAAACTATGAGCCAGGACTCGGGGTTGGTCTTCCCATCATATTTTTCAATTCCAGTCAGCTTGAAGCTTGACGGCCAGTCGACTTGTTGCAGCTCATGGGTGAAGGCCGGTACACCTTCGTCTGTGTGAGGACTCCGACTCCAACTACGGCAGTAAAACCGCTCATGGTGGAGGCCGAAGCGCTCATTCTCATCTTTTAGTAGGCAACACTCATCTTCCTCATATTCGCGGTGTCGTGCATTGATGTCTAGCCGAAGATCACATCATAGTCGGCCTCGGACGTCCTGGTTATCCCGAAGGTCGTCTTGATGTCGGCGCCATCGGTCATTATTGTGGTTGCCGAGTGACGTGTGGCATGACTCCGTGTGCAGCTAACTAGAGCCGACCACTTGGCATCGCATTGAGGCAGATGAGATTGCTGTTGGAGAAGCCGACTTGTTAGTCGGTATGAGTGTGTCGCCCGACGATGCTGGCATGTAGCAGCGGTGATCATGGCTTTAATCCTTGCTATCGTCGGGGTGGCCTAGTGATCTGGCCCAAATTGCAGTGTATCCAGTAGAGTTGCAGTGGCCACGATGTTCTGTTGAGGAGTTACAAAAATGTTGTGGTCTTCGACTAGGGTCTGGAGGATATCTTGTTGAGCAGTCCACCCAGCCTTGCACAGATCGCCATTGCGGGCATTGTGCTTGGCCTGTAAGCATCTTGCATCTTCCTCCTGTTGTTCTCATAGTTGGCTGGCTTCCTCCTCTTGTTGTTCTCGTAGTCAGCATGCCTCCTGAGTGGGAGTTGAACCCTTGGATATCATAAAGACTTCACATGGTGGAGAGAAGCTTGCCGAACTGCTGTCTGACTTAGAGTCAGAATCAGAGTAGTTGATGGGGGTGATTACAACTCCGACCTCCCTAGATCCAATCTTGAGCCGCTCTGGGCCGTATCCGAGTCGAAATCCAGGGGATCAGGTTTGCCGCATCAGATGTTGTTTGAAGTTATCCACGGCGTCGTCGAGTCTGAACGGGATATTGACGATCTCCTCCTGTCTTAGCTTGATCTCGGCTGGCTCGAGGCTGAGTCCGAGTCGAACACCGAAAGAAAGAGTTGTCCCGAGACCCGGGCATGTTGAAGATTGCTGCAGCATGTCAACGAGGGTTGCTACGGCGTTACGTAGGCCGATTGGCGCGGAGTCGGCTTGGTCCCTGGCCGATCAGATCGGGTCCGAGTCAGACATGGTGAGGTTGCTGAATTTGTTGGCGACGAAGTCGAGGTTCCCGAAGGTGATTGTTTGCTCGGGGAAGAAGTTGATGTTGTCGACTCCGGTAGTTGGATCCATCAGGCTTGTTGAAGATGATCACGACGGAGCCCCTACCTGGCGCGCCAATTGTCGATGTTTTATATCAGCAATAAGAATATGGGGCTACTCGTGAGACCTTAACTTGATGGACTGCAAAGGAACACAAAACAATTTATACTAGTTCAGGCCCTCGAGATGAGGTAATACCCTACGTCCAATTGTGGTGTATTGTCTGTGAGGTTTCTCTGGTGAGATTTTTTCTTCCTCCCTCAGGGGGCGCTGTCACACCCCGAGTTTCCCCTTAACTATAGCCACACAAAATATACCTAAGAAAATGTCCCAAGAAAGCAATTTAAGTTGGCCAAATGAATTAATTAAAGGTGTAAAATGCAAAATAATAAATTATCATGGCTGGGAATATTTTTCTTATATTCCTCTTGCCAAAATATTTGTGGGTGTGGTTTGTTGAGTACTGTGGGTGGTACTCAGTCTTGCTCCTTTTTCCTCCTCTCAGTGGTGGAGTACATGCCCGGCGAGGACCGTCAAGAGGACTAGGTTGGCTCCGCCTCAAGATGCCTGTGGAATGGAAGCCTCCGCCTAGCAAGCTGTAAATAGGCTTTGCGAATCTTTACCGTTGCATTTTTGTAAGACTATTCTATTTTGTTTGTAAGACGCACTCTGTATGGCAACTTTGTTTTGTGTACCCTGGCTTTCCTAGATAGGGATTTAATACACAGGAATGTTCAAAATTCGGGCTACGAATTTCTGGGCGTTACAAAGTTGGTTTCAGAGCCGAACTTGACCGTTGGACCAGCCAAATGGAAAGCCTAAGAGCCCTCTGAAATTCTCTTTTGCATATGCTTCTTTCACTTGGAGTTATTTTGGGAAAAGTGGGAATTTGATCTTGGATTTGGATAAAATCTTGATCTTTTATTTGACTGAAGTTTTTGAGTCTGGTCAAGTTTAGGATGGAAATTTTATTCAAAGGGTTATGGTATAGGAGTCCAAATTTTCGGAAAACATTGGTTTATCGGGGTGATGTATGATTTAAGGCATGCAGAAAATATTTCTACATGCTTTGCAATTATTATTTAAATTTTATTCGGCACTATATGGTTCTGTCGTATTATTCTATCGGTCTCAAGTTTGCATACAAAATTATTTCATGCATAAAATTGTTGTTTACTTCCAAATTATTTGTTGTTCACTCTATTTGGATTGAGCATACATTGATTCTCCCTCCTTGCATTCTATAGATGGACAGTCTCGCCAACCAATGCGGTGTAGACATGGGCAGGTTTGTTGAAGAGCTTCACATGATGAGCTTCACATTGGGGTACAGCCATGCCCCGTAGTACACCGCAGTGGAGCCCATGGAAGGTGAGCTCCCGCACTGGGTTCACTTGGAGCTGCTAGGCGAAAGGTACCTCCTACCAACCATGGAGGTCGAGATCGGCGGGCATACCTATGATCACGCCTGCCAGGAGGCAGCTTTCTGTCTGATCGGAGAGCTATGCCGGAGGCACCACTCTACCCTCCGTACCACCGCCTACCGCTACCTCCCTAGCCGGACTCACTACCAAGTCTACAGGACCTTCCTATCGGCTGACAACGAGAATGACACCACCATCGTCCACATGAGGCGGGCGATGTGGGCTATGGACTACATGCATGCCAACTGGGTGCGTGCATGTTAGTGATATGCCCTAGAGGCAACATGGAGATGTTATATATATCACATGCTATGTTTATAATGTATTGATTTGTTCCTTGAAATAGATATTATCATTATTGATCAATGAGTACGTGACTTATTCATGAGACTCTTAATGTCAAATGTTGCTATTTCTAAATGATCCCTGATCATATATCATATGAGGAACAAATATGATTCTAACATCAGTATATGTATTGATTGATGATCATGTCTCATGGATCATGGTATGGACATACCAAATCGATAATATGGACATATGTTAGTGAACATATGTTGGATAGACCCGCCATGAGATAATGCAGAGATTTCATGTGTCATCAGTTAGTCTCAAGTAGTGTTTATGTAGAGTCCTTAGACTTGAGATCATCATGGTTCCCAACATACGTAGTAGCTTATTTTGGGACTACTAAACACTACTCCGTAACTGGGTAGTCATAAAAGTAGTCTTCGGGTTTACTATGAAACATGTAGTGGGATGTGAATGATCAAGATAGAATTTACCCCTCCTTATGGGAGAGATATCTCTGGGCCCCTCGATGTAATGGATTATGGAAGTGTATGGCCATGCTAGGGCGTTGAGGTGTTAATCACAAGTTTGTAATCCATCACAGGATCGAGAGAGTGATTGAGCTATTAAGAGGATGACACAAGTCTCGCCTTGAGCTCAATCGATATCGTGAGGCAAAGGGATTTGTACATGAGAACATTACAGGTTCAGCCGATATGATCTTTATGTATATTTTGGGGCTAATATGCCTTGCTAGAGGCCGCTATTAACAGGGTGACCAGAAAGGCGTTTCTGAGTCGCAACAAAATATACGTGAACCTACAGGGTTGCACGCTTAAAGGGTTGGAACACTTATTTGAATGTGATTCGAATATGGGCTCGATTCGGATAGAGATCCGAGTAGACTCTTATTGGGTCTCGGTCCACGAGGCCTAAGTGAGGAGGTCTATATATAGGGAGGCGAGGGGCCAAGGAGATTCACATTTTCGGTTGACCTCGAGCCAAACCCTAGCCGCCACCTCCCAAGCCAAACCCTAGCCACTCATGAGTGCTAGTACACTCGTAATCGGCGTTCCAGCCCCGGGCGTCTGGATACCAGTGGAGGCGCTGCTCGTTGCGGCGTTGATCGGCATCAACGCTGATTAGATCTACTCGTGGTGTGGTTGATTGCGGTCTGTTCGCGGAGATCGACTACTTCCACTACTACCTCGACGCGCGTGTGGTTGGACCGGCTTCTCCAACCCTTCTTCCGCTGCACTGCGCGTCTAGTGGTAACGATTCATGATCCCTCTCTCGCATGATGTCCTGGTGTGCACGGTAGAAAAGTTTTGTTTTCTGCTATCGTAGCCTACGCGTACTCCTTCACTGGTATTAGAGCCATCTTGCGTAGTTTGCGATCTGGATCATCGCATATGTTGATATGCGGGAGTAGTAGATTAGATCTATTGCAGTCTAGATTAGTCGGTTCATTTGATGGATCGATGAAGGCACGGGTTGATAAGATCAATCCGTGAATAGGGGTTAGATGAGGCACGGATCATAACACTATTAGCGCCCTGGAGATTGTCTCGGATCAGCATAAGGTAGGTTATGCCGAATGCTAGTAGGTTATGGATCTGATAGCCCTGGGCCAGTGAAAAAACTAGAGTCCTGGAGATTGTCTCGGATCGGCATAAGGTGGAATGTGATTCATGGGTTGCTGTGCGACCCCCCCTTGTATAGCGTCATGGGTTCACATTGTCAGATAGAATGCGATTCTACGTCTAACTTATTTTTGCAGGGAATGATGTGAATTAGTATGGCCCTATAGCTTATTTGGAATGTATGAGATGTATATGATGCATGTAACATTCGTTCATGACCTGCGTGTCATGATTTTTTAGCTTTTGTTAGATGTCTTAATTGTATTTAATGACCTGCGTGTCGACCTTAGTGCTTGAATCCATCCTTGTAATCTTCAATTGCTAGCTATTATAGGTAGTAGCCTAGACTTGAGGTTACAAGTTTTCATGCATGGTGACCCAAAGAAGAGATGTGGAGGATGAAGATCATCTACACGTACATGGAGATGGGGATATGTTGCTATGGTAGGATAGAGTCCCTCATAATAAAAAATAGGTGTTTATGCCCTTCCATATGTTGCACCAAAAGATAATGATCACCATATTGTAGGCCTACCAAAGTAGAATGCAGTCAGTTATCATTATTATTTGGGGTAGATGTCGGACATCTACATAGGGAAGCATTTGGTTTACTTAACAAGGTCATCAGAACAATTTTGGATCTTGGGGCACAGGTTGGGGCCGGGGCATAGTGATGCCACCCAACAAGCAAGAGTCACATAGGGATGTGATTAGCAAGGTGTTGCTTACCCATGTCACTAGTTTTCTAGCCATGATTCCAAAGCTCACTAGGAATTAGTGAAATGAGGATCTTGACCCACTATGTAACTTAGAGGGAGTTTTGTTGCAAAACACATAGTGGGAGTCTTTTGTTAAATAGTTTTAAAAAAGATGAACATAAACATAGTGCTAAACTTTGCATATTCTTATGTTGTTGATCATGTCAGCTAACGCAGCATCCAGTTCTTTTAATTTGCGATCTGTTCTTGAGAAAGAAAAACTCAATGGAACGAACTTTATGGATTGGTATCGCAACTTGAGAATTGTTCTCAAGCAAGAGCGCAAGGAGTATGTCCTTGAGACTCCTTTTGCCGAGAACTTGCTTAATAATGCTTCTATGGCTGCACGGAGAGCTTATGAGAAGCACACGAATGATTCCCTTGATGTGAGCTATCTCATGCTTGCCACAATGTCCTCTGAGCATTAGAAGCAATATGAAAACACAAATGCTTACAATATCATTGTGGGGTTGCGTGGTATGTTTGAGAACCAAGCAAGGGCTGAGAGGTTCAACACTTCAAAGTCCTTGTTTGCGTGCAGGCTTGCAGAAGGGAATCCCGTCAACCCTCATGTGATTAAGATGATTGGCTACATTGAGAGTCTGGAAAAGCTTGGTTTTCCCCTTAGCCAAGAGTTGGCTACTGATGTGATTCTCCAGTCGCTCCCTCCGAGTTTTGAGCCATTCATATTGAACTATTATATGAACAACATGGACAAGACCTTGGCTGAGTTGCATGAGATGCTTAAAACTGCCAAGGAAACCATTAAGAAAAACACTAGTCATGTGATGATAATGCAGAAAGGCAAGGGCAAGCCCAATGTCAAGAAATGGGAGGTCAAGAGAAAGTTAACTCCTGATGAGATCACGAGCAGATCCAAGGCCAAGCAAGACAAGAAGGGCGCTGCTCTTGATGCAGTTTGCTTTTACTGCAAGGAATCAGGACATTGGAAGAGGAACTACCCAAAGTACTTGGAGGATCTCAAGAAGAAGGGAAGTGCGACTTCCACTTCAGGTATAAATGTTATAGAGATCAATCTTGCTACTTCATCTACTGATTTTTGGGTATTTGATACTGGATCAGTTGCTCACATATGCAAATCGTTGCAGGGGCTAACAAGAAGTAGAAGTTTGAGAAGGAGCGAAGTGGATCTCGCCCAATTGGTCATCGGATCCAACCTTCGAAGAGATGGGCCAGGTGCATCAGTTGCTGGCAAGGTTGGAGAAATTCAAGTCAGTCGGCCTAACTGGCCCATGGGTTGCCAAGCGCTTCCTAACCCGGCGTGTCCAGTCATTAAAGCTGAGGAGCAAATTCTGCTGGGATTATCAGGGGAAGAATGACCCTGACCGAGAAAGCCGAGAGGTGATCGACCAGCAAAAAGTGACTGAAATATTGTTCACTTATTTCTCCAATAGGGTGATCGAAACCAAGGACACAGAGTGCTCCATTGCGGCTTATAGCCGAAACCGGCCTCGTCCCGAGGTAACCCTTGTTGCTCTTTTGTGATGAATGTCTATAGACTTGTATCCATAGTTGCTCAGAGTCGTGCAATGTATATTGTTGAATTGTTTGCAGTGGTGCAAGGATTTTGACGATGACTCCCGTCCGTTGTCGGCCACAAAGTCAAAGAAACAGCCGAGAAGTCCTTCTGCCACCCAGCCCGACTCCAAGAGAGCAGGGAAGAAACCAATTGTAGATCGGGGCAAGGAGAAGGTTGTGAGGCCGAGTGCCGCAGCCGAGAGTTTAAAGATTAGGGACCCCGCCATCACAGCACCCAGGCCATCAAGTCCTAGACCAGGACCAGCGTGGTCGAGCTCAACAACATCGAGCCCAACCCAAGCGTAGCCGAGTACAAGGTCGACCCTAGTGCCACCGAGTAACCGAGCGCCCTAGCCGACCACACCACGAATGGGGCCGACCAGGACAGGAATGCCGCCGCTAACTGCTGCGCCCTCAGGCCCGACAGCCGGCAGCCCTCCAGTGCCGCCCTCTGGATCTCCCGGATAGAAGCTCAAGTTCTCCAAGAGGTAGGCCATTCTAGGTCTTCTAAAAATCATGTTCAGTGTTGTAGCGCCTTGATGCTTGACTCGTTATGTAGGAAGCGGGTCGACATTAATCTTAAGGAAGTCACGCCGACTGCCCCTGCTGTCGACCCTGCCCCAGCCGATCCAGAGCCAGCGAGCATGCCTGCTGAGCCGGCGGCGGCCCTAGTTGCAGAAACTGAGACCGCCCCGATTGCAGGGCTGCCGACTCCGGCCGACCAAGGGGCGGTTGCTGAGGCTGCTGTTCTAGCCCCTGAGGCGGCGCCCATTGTCGAAGCCATCTTTGCAACTCCTGAACCAGCCCCCGACACCCCGGAGGCCGCCGAGTTGGGGGCCAGGACCCCGTCGCCATCCTGGTCATCATTGTCGTCGTAGTCATTGGCGCTGTCCCTTCCTTCGGACAGACCCGACCTCCCCAGGATCGAGGCCCCTCCGTGCAAGTTCCCGAGGATGTTCCGCTGGACAGCGCTCGATGGAACTACGCGGAGCTACAAGGTCGATGAGGTGGCAGCGGAAAAGGAACGTGAAGACCTGCTTCGTGCCACACTCACTGCGTCCTAGGGGATTCGGGTATGATTTCCGTTGTATTGGAATCTTGGTAGTGTTTCTTGATGCTTGATTCTGCTTTGACTTGTTACTCCTCGAGCAGAAGCTTGTAGATCGCTCGGAGAAAATGCATGAGGTACTGACCCGAATCGCCCCCCAACTCCAAGAATTGGACCAACTCCGGGCCTTGAAAGCTGAAGTGGAGGGGCACAGCCAGGAGAGGGAATCTTGGCTGAGGGAGGCTGTGACCTAGCTCAGGAGTGAGAATTGGGACCAAGCCAAGAAGATAAGAGGTGAGCCTCTAGAACACTTCTTGACCGAATCCTTAATATATTTCTCCAGCTGTGTTATTTCTTGACTGCCCAGTTGTGTCTTGACTGCAACGTCGAGTTCTTGACTAATCTGTCGTGCAGCCCTCAAAGCCGAATTGAAGACCCGAATGGAGGGAGAAGAACAGCTAAAGGAGGCCGAGAGAGCTAGGGCCGAACTTGAAAAAGATGACCAAGTCCATCTACCCAAGGGCAGATGTTGAAGCCATCGGGGAGGGGTTTGCCGAGGAGACAACTCCTGAGGAGGCACTGGAGCTAATAGCCAAGGCGAGGCCAACTGCAGAGGTTATCACCCGAGACTTGGATCTGTAAAAACAGTACATCATGCAGTCGGTGTATTGTGGATTTTTGTAAGGACATGTGTAAATATATGTGCAATGCTGCCAAGCTTTAGACTATTACTCAGTTGTCGTTAGCTTTACTCGACCATATAGCCTACACCGAGTTGATCTATAGGAACTTAATAAAAATGTTCACCGGAGAAAGCTGTACTCGAGCAAACATAGGAGAGTCGTAGTGAAACTTCATAACTTAAGTAAAATAGGCTCGTATATTATTGACAAAGCACATATAATACATGTAGCCCTCGACTCACTACTCGGTTGAAACAAGCGGTGTAGTGAGTCAGAGAACACCTATACACATGAAATTTGGAAAACTCAGGTATAGAAAGGACGTAGCTGTTCTATATTCCATGAGTTGCTGATGAGGGCACAGTCTTCGTTCTTCAGTCGGTAGACGCCTGGCCCCGTGACCTTGGCTATAATGAACGGCCCTTCCCAGATTGGGGATAGTTTGTGCCTGTCTTTGGTAGTTTGTATTTTTCTCAGGACGAGATCTCCAACCAAAAAGGCGCGGCCATGGATATTGCGATTGTGGTAGCGACGCAGGCCTTGAAGATACCTTGCTGACTGGATTGTTGCGATATCCCTCGCTTCTTCCAACTGATCTAGCTCAACCAATTGGGTATTGTTGGAGATGTTTTCTGAGTAAGCCCGAACTCGCAGAGAGCCGAACCCTAACTTGGTTGGTAGCACGGCCTTGGCGCCATAGACCAGAAAGAAAGGGGATTGCCCTGTTGCCCGACTGATCGTGGTTCTGAGGGACCAGAGAACAGATGGGAGCTCTTGGACCCACCGGCCCGCGTATGGTTGTAGTCAGTCGAATATCCTGGCCTTGATACCTTGTAGGACCATACCATTGGCTCGTTCAACCTGCCCGTTGCTCCGCGGGTGTGCCACAGATGCATAGCAGATCTTGATGCCGAAGTCATCACAGAAATCTTGAAACACGCCACCCATGAATTGAGTGCCGTTGTCGATGATGATGCGGTTAGGTACCCCGAATCGGTATAATATACTCGTGATGAACTCCTTTGCTCGTGCCGCTGTTATGGTAGCAACGGGTCTGGCCTCAATCGACTTGGTGAATTTATCCACTACGACGAACAAGTGTGTGAACCCTCCTAGCGCTTTCTTGAAAGGCCCGACCATGTTAAGCCCCCATACTGCAAAGGGCCAAGAGATTGGGATTGTTTGAAGTTCTTGGGCTAGGAGATTGGTTTGTCTTGCGTAGAACTGGCAACCCTCGCATGTGCGAATGATGTCTTTGGCGTCTGTTACTGCTGTTGGCCAGAAAAATCCCTGTCGGTAAGCCTTTCTGACTAACATCCTGGATGCGGCATGGTTGCCACATATGCCCGAGTGGATCGAGTGCAGGATCTACTTGCCCTCCTCGGTGGTGACGTAGTACATGAGAACTCCGGATGCACTTCTTCGGTACAAGTCTTCTCCGACAACTAAGAAACTCTTGCTTGGACGCTTGATTCATTCGGCTTCACTGCGATCTTCTGGGAGTTCATCGTCCAAGAGGAATTTGAGAACAGGAGTCCGCCAATCTTGACATATGTGCAATACCTCATTTGCAGTCGGGGTAGGTTCGCCTCATGACTGATCTGGTACTGGCTTCTGGACGTCCTTCTGGTTAGTCGAGGGAGCCATGTTCATAATTCTGTTGACTTTCTCTGGGTTGGCCTCGATGCCGCGATGCGAGACGATGAAACCGAGTAACTTGCCGGATGGCACACCGAAGGTGCACTTTTCCGGGTTCAACTTCATCTTGAATCTTCGAAGGTTCTGGAAGGTTTCCTCCAGGTCAACGATGAGGTCTTCTTTGGACTTAGTCTTGATCACCACGTCGTCGACATAGGCTTCCACGTTGTGCCCGATCTGAGTGTGTAGACACCGCTGAATTGCCCGTTGATACGTTGCTCCAGCGTTTTTCAAACCGAACACATTGTGATGTAGCAGTACGCTCCAAACGGCGTGATGAAAGATGTTTTTAAGCAGTCCTCCTTCAGGCTGATTTGGTGGTATCCTGAGTAGCAGTCGAGAAAACTAAGAAGGTCGCACCCTGCAGTTGAATCTACCACCTGGTCTATTCTTGGTAAACCAAATGGGTCCTTGGGGCACGCCTTGTTGAGATTGGTGTAGTCAACGCACATGCGCCATTTACCATTTTTCTTCCGGACCAGAACTGGGTTTGCCAGCCAATCCGGGTGATAGACCTCTTTGATGAACCCGGCTAGGAGAAGCTTGGTTATCTCCTCCCGAATAGCATCTTTACGGTCTTGAGCGAAGCGCCGCAGCCGTTGCTTGACTGGCTTGGCGTCTATCTTCACGTTGAGGGCGTGCTCGATCACCTCCCTTGGTACGCCTGGCATGTCGGACGGCTTCCACGCGAAGATATCCTTGTTGGCTTGGAGGAAGGTGACGAGCGCGTCTTCCTATTTGGGATCGAGTCCGGTCCCGACTAGAGCAGTCTTGGAGGGGTAGGAAGGGTCCAGGGGGATTTTCTTTGTGTCCGAGTCCACTGAAATTCCCGACTTCGCTACTTTTTTGGCCGGAACTAGGTCTTCCTCGACTTCTGCTGTGACGGCTTGCCAAATGCTGTTGCGCCCGACTGCTGCCTCTTGTGATTGAGCCAATTCGCAACTCTCCTTGTCGCAGGTGAAGGCTTGCTTCACATTGCTGCGGAGGGAGAGGACTCCTGTTGGCCCTGGCATCTTGAGCACCATATATGTATAGTGCGGTATCGCCATAAACTTGGCGAGCGCCGGTCGTCCGAGTATCGCGTGGTACGCAATCTCGAAGTCGGCGACCTCGAAGCAGATGTTTTCTGTGCGGAAGTTATCCCGCGTGCCGAAGGTGACTGGCAAGGTAATCTGCCCGAGTGGTGTTGAAGACAGGCCGGGAATTATCCCGTGGAAGGGTGCCGTACTTAGCCCCAGGTCTAAACGAGGAATCTTCATCTCATCCAGAGTCTTGGCAAATAGGATGTTGAGTGCGCTGCCTCCGTCTATGAGAACCTTCTTCAACTTGATGTTCTTGACCCGATCTGGATGATCAGCACGGGTGAACGTGATGGACGTCTCTGACTAGCGCAGATATTGGGGGCGTCTACTATAGAGATTGCGTTGACGTCGCATGCTGTTAGCTTCTGCTTGTGCTTAGACTCATACGCAGACGGCCCTCCGAAGATGTGGTTGAGTTCGGCCTAGGGATCTTGAAAATCGTCGGCCGGGTCTTGATCTAGCTTGCCCTTGCTCTTGTCGGCGCCAGATGACGAAGCCTGCTCGAAAGCAAACTTCTTGAGCATGAAGCAGTCTTTGGCCGTGTGCTTGCCCTTGGGGTGAAAGGGGCATGGCCCGTTCATGACCTTCTGGTAGTCGTTGTTCCGTTGGGGCCGTGACTTAGTTCGCTCCATGTTGGCCACCTCGTTGTCCGACTTCCGCTTGCAGTTGCCGGACTTGTTTTGTGATGGCTCATTGTCGGCTTTCGCCTTCTGGTCCTTCTGCCAAGACTCCTTCTTCTCGTCGAGGGCCTCAGCGACTGCTTCAGCCGAGTTGGCGTATTTATTCGCCATGTCGAAGAGAGCCCGAACGGACAATAGTGGCTTCCGAGTGAACTTCGCGATGAACGGGGCGTCCTTTACTCCCTTGCGGAAGACGGCGATGACGGCCTCATCGTTGATCATTGGTATTTTGTTGTGCTTCTTGGAGAACATCTTGATAAAGTCACGCAGAGACTCGTTCTTCTTCTGGTGCAGTTGATATAGATCATGCTCGGAAGACGGCCTCTCGCTTGAAAGTTAGCGATGAACCGTTCCCTGAGTTCTCCCCAGGAACCGATCGACCGCCTCGGGAGCCCTGTTAGCCATGTCCTCGCCAAGTCGGCTAGTGCGACTGGGAGGTAGTTAGCCATAGCTTTGTGGTCACCACCGGCTGCTCGAATTGTCAGGGTGTATACGGTGAGCCAAGACTCGGGGTTGGTTTTTGCCGTCGTATTTTCTCGATTCCCGTAGGCTTGAAGCCCGATGACCAGTCGACGTCCTGGAGCTCGTGGGTGAAAGCCAAAACGCCTTTGTCTTTGAGAGGGCACCGGCTCCGATTATGGTGGTTAAACCGCTCGTGGTTGAGGCCGAAATGGTCGTAGTCGTCCTCCAGTCGGCGACGCTCATCTTCTTCACGTTCGTGCCGCCGAGCATTAATGGTATGTCGGAGGTCGCGTTGTAGACGAACTTGGAGATC
The DNA here is from genome assembly GCA_003991445.1 of Oryza meyeriana var. granulata. Taxonomy (NCBI): domain Eukaryota; kingdom Viridiplantae; phylum Streptophyta; class Magnoliopsida; order Poales; family Poaceae; genus Oryza; species Oryza meyeriana. The sequence continues at coordinate 57,155 of RYFJ01000598.1, forward strand.
TTGGTTGGGCCAGCGATCATACTGGTGACGCCGCCGGTTGTTGTTGTTGGTGTCACTGAGTGATGTTTGCCGCGATTCCTCATGTGGTCGACTAGAGCCAGCCGCCCGGCGTCGTGCTAACGTAGATGATCCTGCCGCCGGAGAACCCGACTGGTTGGTCGGCACAAGTGTGTCGCCCGACTGTTGTTGTTGTTGACAGGCAGCAGCTGTAATCATCGCCTTGATCTTGGCGATAGTCGGGGTGGCCTAGTGGTCAGGCCCGAGCTGGAGTGTGTCCAGAAGAGTTGCGGCAGCCACAACGTTCTGTTGTGGCGTGACGAAGACATCGTGGTCACCGACTTTGGTCTGGAGAATCTGTTGCTGGGCGGTTCACCAGCCTTGCGTAGCCCGTCGTTGCGAGCCTCGCGGTCAGCTTGCTCCTGTTGTCGTAGTCGACGCGCCTCCTCCTGCTGCTCCTCTTGTAGTCAGCGCACCTCGGGTGGTGGTGTTGAAGCCATGAAGATCTCACAGGGCAGGATAGAACTTGCCAAATTGAAGTCCGAACTAGAGTTCGAACCATTGTCCGACTTAGAGTCGGAGTCCGAGTAATTCATCGGAGTAAGAACGACTCCGACCTCTCTAGATCCAATCTGAAACGGCGCTTGGCCGTGTCCAAACTGAATCGCAGGAGATCGGGTCTGCCTCATGGGATGTAGATCCGCGGCGTCGCCGGGTCTGCCAAGGAGATTAACAATCTCTCCCCATCTTAGCCCTACCCGGGCCGGCTTGAGGCCAAGCGCGAGTCGGACGCCGAAGGAGAGAGTTGTCCCGAGACCCGGCAAGGTGGTAGATTGCCACAGTAACTCAACGAGGGTGGCTGCAGCGTCTTGTGAGCCGACTGCGTGGAAGTCGGCTGGTTCCTCGTCGGGTTGGATTGGATCTGCATCGGCCAAGGTAAGATTGCCAATCTGGTCGGCGATGAAGTCGAGGCTTCTGAAGGTTATTAGACAGGGGAGAATTTGGCGCCGTCGACTCCTGATGTGGGATCCATCAAGATTGTTGTTGTAGATCTCGCCGAATCCTGTACCTGGCGCGCCAACTGTCGATGTTTTACACCGGCAATATGATTATAGGGCTACTCGGCAAGGGGAAACTCAGTGGATTGCAAAGGAACACAAGAAGATTTTATACTGGTTTAGGCGTCGATGTGAGGTAATACCCTATGTCCAGTTGTGGTGGTATTCCTTTGAGGATTTGTGTCGATTAATGATCTCGTGCCCTTGGGGGCGCCCTGCCTCCCCTTATATACTGGGGGACAGGTGTCACAGCCCTAGATTTAATCTTAGGTAATTAGTGTTATACCCTACTGTCATTAGAGTGCACAATTTAAATGTTTTCCTGCATTGTCGCTTCATGCAAAATAAGGTTTGCAATATTATTTTTTAAAACTCTCCAACAGTAATTAAACCCCCTAATCGGTAAAAAGGGTTTTTTATATTAAAAACCAAACATTTCCAAAAAGTGCAAATCTTGTTGAAAAAGTGTATATTCAAGATAATTTATTCAATATAGTTTATTTATCATGAACTTACTCATAATTTTTCCAAGAATTTATTCATTAGTTTAAGACCCTCTTTTAAAAAAATTCAAACAACTTTCAGCCTGGGTCCTTTTTCTTTGACTATGCCACACTTATATAATCTATGGATTTCTAAAGTTTGGTTGCACATAAAATCATGGGAAAAATTCCTGTAAAAAAATATCCCACATAAAATTGATCCACTGAATTTTAACGCTAATGAAATAATATTTATCACTCAACAGTTAAGTACTCAAATTTTAAAAATCTCTCGAAAATTCAGCTAGACTTAGGGAGTAGCTGAAAAAAAATGAATGAGGGTTTATTAATTCTAAAATCACAAAATAAAAATGAAAGAACGAAGTACAGAAGCCTTTTGCCAAAGTGTAGTGACAATATAACCCTACCACCAAGTGTATAAATTTGGCAATTTTAATGCGCAAGAGAAATCAAGAAAAGAATAAGAAGCAAACCTAGGAATATAAATTGTACTGAAGAAAAAAACGTGGACCAGAATGCTCGAATTTGCAATTCACACAAGTTAACCAGACCACTTCTACACCACGAATATTGGCCAAAGTCTGTGTATTCTGTATAAACGACATCTTTCTCTACCTCCAAATAATTTTCCCATAGAATTTATATCCCCTTATTCCTATACTAGGTGGAATTATATTAATCACAAGAGAGAAATGCAAGACAGCTGTCCAGCTCACAACCCCTAGTTTAGAGATATTTCTCCTCTCACTCTCTCACACGTTCCAGGTGGAACCCCCACAAGACCAGCCCACTTTGTAAGCCATTAGCCACAAGCATGGGACAGTGTCTATTCTACCCCAAACTGCTACCCTTACTCCTCTTCCCTTCCGAGAATTTCACTTCTAGGCCCACAAGACATAGACTAAAATCTAGCCAAATATGTGTGGGAAAATTTTCTTACATGTGGGCCACCATGAACACTGTAGCACTTGAGCAACTCAGCACTGCATGAGCCAAGCGGTGTCCAGCACCCTGTTCTCCTCGCCCTCACACAAGAAGCATAGAGATGAGGCCTCAACCATTGGAAACCTCGGCCGTTTCGCCTGAAAACACGCCAGCCATCTTCTTCTTCTCAGCCTCTTCACGTCCCCATCGGATGAAGACCCACGGAGACCCCAAGGATCCCCGGCGGCAACCCCATCTATCCCTACCGAAAGTCGTGTTCGCGTGAGCCTGAGAGTTAGATCTCGGTTTGAGCTCCACCTTTCTCAACCACCTGCTGGAACCGTGATCTACAAGTTTTAATCATTCCATTTTGCACTGTCCACCCCAGGTTTCGCTGGGTCAGAGCCGCCCGTGCCCCGCCGCCGTCCTGCTCCTCTGCCTGCCAAAACTGCGCCGCTCGGTTTTTTTTGTCCCTGTCCGGGTGGCTCCGGTGTATCCCAGCCCAGAGCCACTCACCAACGATCCGTCCGCCTCACCTTAGAAGCTAGCTGCCCGAAGAATCGATTTAGATGCGGTCTTGAGCAAGTCGGCCACCATCTTTCCCTAAGTCCGGTCGCCTGCCGCCGCGTCGAATTTCTTTTTCCCAGTGAGTCCTAGCTTGATTCCTCACTCTGGAAGCACCACCCCTAGGTCCTAGCAACCTCATTCTTTTCCGTGTGTTTGCTAGGTCCTAGACCGAGTCGAGCCAATTGCCAATCGTCACCGAAGGTTTCCCCGCCGCCAGACAGGTTTTCGCCCTTCGCCGTGCTGTCCAGCCCTCACCAAGAGCAGCACAACCTTCGCGGAAAGCACTCTGGTACTCCTTAGCGCATACGCATGCTTCGCGCGACCAGTTTAGCCCGATATAGCGATTTGCTCGTCGACCCGAAAAGCAGCCACCCTTAGGCTCGCCGCCAGCGAGAGATTTCCGGCAACCGACAGCGATAGAAGACCACCGATGTGTTCGCCTCGTCTTCCTCTATCCTTCTCCGTTGCTCGCAAACATCATCCGAGCCACCGTTCGCGCCGGCGCCGACGAACAGAGCAGCGGCAAGCCAGTCCTCGCCTCCTCTGTTTGGTCCGCCGACAGTGGCCCGCGGCTGGAAGAAAATAGAAAAGAAGAAGAAGAATTTAGAAAATAATTAAGGGGAAATGTATTGTCCAACAGAAAATAGTTCTGTCTTTTAAACTTTGTAAATCGCATAACCTTTCCATTATTTGCTCCTTTAGAGTGAAAACAAATTTTGTTTAGTCTGTAGTAATTTGAACTTTATAACTGTAAAAAATATGACAACTTCCCTGTGGACAGAAACGACCTCTAAAGAAATTTTAAAGAAGGCAATAATAAACTTATCTTTTTTGTTTGCCTAGGGGAAAAAGAAACTGGAATATTTCTATAAAACATATAGCTTTCTTTTGCATCTGTAATCCAAATTCCTTGTGATTTATAAAAATGTTTCTCTGAATGTATAAAAATAAAAGTGTGAGGACTTATGTAGTATTTCTTAAAAGTGAATAGATCTACCCTTTTAATTAATACCTACTGTAAATACCTAAAAAGTTATAATCTACTCTCT
>RYFJ01003446.1:0-102821 GCA_003991445.1 Oryza meyeriana var. granulata
AAAAGACAACTCAAGGGTCATCAAAAGAATCTCAAAGAGTGGTCAATCTACTGACGCCGACAGAGGGTTCATGGCAAGAATAATCATCCGTATGAACCCCTGGCAACTTGAAGCAGGTGCGACTCGTGTTTACGCTGCCCCGGGTCGCGCTGCGCCACACCAAACACCTCGCACCCAAGATATGTGGGCCCGTACACAGCTCTTCTTGGGTAAAAGAGGAGAGTGCCGCTCCTGCTACATATCGCCAGCTTGAGTTACCTATATCCTTCGGGCGTAGTCCCATAATGTGTTCCATGTCTCCACCCCAACTCAAGAAATGTCTACGGGTACCGTCCCCTCGAACAAACCACGACCCCTACCCCACTAGATCAGAGAGTTACAGGAGGATTTGTTTTAGTGGAAACCAACCTCCACGTCCTAGATATTGGACACCGGAGTCGGAAAGGCATACATGAAGCTGGGTAATTTCAACAAAGTTTAAATGGAGTAACTATTCTGAAGATGAGGAAACTTTGGGAATGAGAAGATGAGTTGAAGTCAGCCATCCTCACCACTTTCCCAGTCCTTCCGAATCTCGGGGACCGAGATTCTTTGTAAGGGGGGTAGGTTTGTAACACCCTGAAGTCACCTTTAATAAACAATTTCTAAATATATTTCTAGAAATATTAAAAATAAATAAAAACAACGTCAACAATTAAAAGTCACCAAGAATGAGCTCCCAAATCGGCTTGTGGGGTATTTTTAATAAATTTCTTATGCCTCAAAATATTTACTCAATGGGTTTTACAGTGAATTTCAGAGCATCCTAAATATTATTAAGTCACAAAAACAGTTTTTAGGAAGCTTTTCGCCTAAAATTAAGAAACGGCTAAAAGTGATAAATCCCTTTTCTCTCCGGGCTCGGGTGGGCGGCGAGCGGAGAGGGTCGGTCGAGTCCGGCCGGGGTCCATCCCCGGGAGTCGCGTCTCTGACCACCGACCGCACATCTCCTGCTTAGGGAGGCGAAGAGGCAAGTCAGCTGGCCCCATCCCGGGAAGCCTGCTCTGGTGACGCCAACCTCCGAGGCTGCCAATCTCCGTAGCTCCTCGTGGTTGTCATTGGCGAGGCGTGCCGACGGTGTGGAGGCCCGGCGTTAGGGCATCAGGCTGAACGAAATCGAGCGAGAACGAAGGGAGACCGGGGCCATCGTGAGCAGATGGACTGGATGCGCACTTTGGCGCGGTGGACCGGTCGCTGAGGCGCTGAAAATGTAAGGAAATGCAGATGGGGCGGAGAGAGCCCCACCCATCACGACAGGCATGTCTACCATAAGATCCCGTAACTGCCGGCCCCCGGCAAAAACGCACACTCTGATCAGCGGGCCGCCCAGAAGGCCCGTTCTCGGGTACGTTGGGCCGCCCTGGCTCGGGCGCAGTTGAGGAAAAGAGGCCGAGGGAGAGCCGTAGTCCCGCCGCGAGTTTAAATTAGCTTGCGAGAGTGAGCAGTCATCCTCCGCCACCGCCACTGGAGCACGGATGGCCTGAATTTTGTTGAATGGGGAAGTCGGCATGGGCCGAGAGCCTCGAGAGTGGGCGAGAGGGACGGGAACGTGCGGGGAATGGCTGGGTGACTGAGCCGTCATTTAGAATCGGGATAAGGGCGCACGGCCTCGGGGCGATGGAATTTGGCCCCTGAAAACGCGCCGGGTGCTTGCCTCCGGCTCGAATTCGGGCCAGGAGTTTGCGGATGCACTCTGACATCTGATGGGGCGGGACCGGTCCACCGAGGGGTGAGGGTGAAGAACAGGGGGGGGGGACGCGAACCTATTGAAATGCCACCGCGTCGAGCGTCCCGCTTCGCGCCAGCCCCGTGCGGATGTTGGCGCTCCGATTGGCACGCTAGGAGATATAGTTGCTGTAGAGAAGGCAAGAGCAACCCTATTGTGGTTCCCTATACCAATACCTGGATCATGGATAGATGTTGGTGGCGACACGAGCACAACGTGACATAGCGCCGCACAATAACACGCCGTGGGGAAACAACGATAGAGAGACGTAGAAGGGAATAGAGGATGAAAGAAGAGTCGAAATTTAATAACTACTAACGGAGGCTTATAGAGCTTTCTCATTATTAAGGCCAAAATAGAGGTCGCACCATAAAGTTTGATTTATTATAATCATCTTCGAGGACCGTAACAAGTAATTGCCAGGAAAAATATCTGAGTAGGGAGACAAAAGTGTTAAGGAGCAGGAGGGATTAAAGGTAAAGGACACTCCTAGTCCAATGAATACATTGGATACATGCCTTTCAACCCGTTAAACTTGCAGCAGGCCTTTGGTGTTAACTAAAAGGAATAAATGCCTTTTAAGTGCCCTAGAGGGGCCACTGGCTTTAATGTTCTTTTTGTGTGGGCTCACTTAGTCCATGGGACGTACTATTTAGCGTAGTATGTGACAAACTTTAGGGCACAATCAATCCAGGATCAAGCAAAGACGTCTATCTTTCTTGTCTTCGTGACCTGGTTCCTAGTGGTGGTTACTTTGGTCTGGGTTGTACCCTAGCTAGATAAATGTAATATGAGGGACAATTTCGTCATGTGCGAACATACATAGGGGAATAAGGCACAGCGATCAGTATGTATACTGCCACAGCCCCTCCGTGGAGGGTCTAAGCAAATATGCTTATCATTGTGAGTGTTTCACTGGGCGGGCACGTGTCAGGCCTCGCGGAATATAGGAGCGGCCCCAAGGGCTCCCTGCACTGGACGTTATTTTATCTGTTTGCAGAATAAATGAGTACTAGGGTAGAATTTCACTGTGGAGAAAATCGAAATCATTTCATAAGGGATCACTTATTCTGTGACATATGAGTTGTCTGGGCGTAGGATAATATTGACTTTCTCCTTTAGTCAGGCTCAAACATTTTGATCGGGAATTACTACTTCTCCTAAGTATTAATGCTGGGTGACCGCGCTAGCTCACCCTCGTTGTATGAAGGTTGGATGCACCACCATGTATTTGCCCGAGACCGCTGTTGGAGGTACCCGGGCCGATCGGCCTCTACCCGGAGGCCTGGGAGACTTATCAGTCGAGTGGAAACTGACTGCCTGCCATAGTTCGAGTGCTCTCTGGTTGCATGGGAAGTTAGATTGCATGAGTGTTCTATTCGCGGTTTTGGTCTACAGGCTTCTCTCGTCGTACACCGAGCCTCATCAACTGACGAGGCATGAAGAGCTTCTACATCATGGGTGTGCACACCATTGAATAAGCCGCACCTAATTTTGTCCTAAGGAACAATAGCCATACCTGCCATCCAAATCATCATCATCCCATAATCCCAACCATTCAATAACCAATTTTTAGAAAATTATGAATCCAATCAAGAGTAGTACATGGTCCCGACGCTCAATTAACCGCGAGCACGTCTGTTCGAATAGATTGATTATACTAACACTGCAGTGGATGTACGCTTTACCTGCACTCCGTGACGTACCCAACAATGAGCTGTGTCGCCCAACACAAGTGAGACTTGTCACGGCTCTGTTTTTTCAGACTCTCAATGGTTTGCTGTGACCACCCCATGGGTTGTAAGCCCTCATGCACGCCCCTGGCACAAAGCCAACCCGCCTTACCACCCGTGGTGAGAGGAGTCCTGGGTCCCGAATCGTTAGGGGATAGATATAATTATATAGTACGTATTCATTTTAAGTTCGTTTGACGTCATTTTATTGGCAACATTACAATATCACCTCAATACTTCACACAATAATCATGCTCTTTCAACAGCTTTGTAATACTCGACGCAGTGTAGAATTTTAGCGTACTGTAGGGCCATTCAGTTCATATTAGGCGCTAGAAATTCTTTTTAGCAAGAAGTACAGCTATGTTAGGGGTCATGTACAGCCCAGGAGTTGATATAGTGGTATTCACATAATGAATGAGGTGGTATGAGGATGTCCGAGTATATGATCCTGCGTACAATTTATGGGACTACTATGGTCGCCTATATCATACCTTAATTATAGAATCGAGAAACCCGCGTTAGTTGCACTCAGCGATATCGTTGTATTTTCGGCCCACATAGCTTTTGTCTTGTTGACTTGGCGATCCTTAATTGACTAGGGTCGGCTGTGGACTTGCCAGGGCAGGTCGGGCTAGAAACCAATACCCAAGCCAATTTTTAATCTTTTCTTTGGGCCCTACTAGCCGCCGGGAAATCAAGTGCCAATATTAGACTAGGTCTTCAGTTATGCTCGCTGCCACTTGGCACCCTCGCCTGTCTAATGGTCATTGGGTGTCGGGGTAAGAGTCTGAATTAAAAAAGGACTAAATTCCTTGGAGGTTTTTGTTTTTGTTTCGCAAAATGGTTATTCGGACTCATTATAAACGGAGGCGAACATTGGGAGTGGATTGGCACTGCTATGACGTCTCCATACCTCACCATCCTCTACTCCGTTCTTTGTAACAGTCGATTCTTGGACCTGGGGTGCCTGTGCCCTCGATGTGACCGATATTTGCAAACCAATCAATCAGGAGGATGAAGGACCCCTTTTTGCCATTTACCTGAGACACCATTTGAGGAAGGTAAGCTTCAATCAATAGAAGGAGAAATCCCTAATGCAGGAAGAATCGCCTAGGCAGCGTAGTTGCACCGAGTGTTCGGTGAAGCAGGGGATTCCATCTCTTATTAAAGACCTATTTGATAGCTAGGGGAGACGATTAATATTATGGCGTCAAGGAATAAGTTACTCATCTATCCTACATTAGGGTGTTCCGTGAGATAATCCAGAGTAATATGGTAAGATCGCATTTTAAACATAGCATGCAATATTATTTCAGAACAAATAAGTTCGCAAACTTGCCGTTTTAGGAGGGTCAATGCACCTTGCTCAGTCGTCGAGGAGGGGGATGTGGTGACTTGCCTTGCTTAGGCAAACCAATCGGTTTACCAATTTGCTTTTGCACTGAATCCTCGATCAAACCTCTCCTCCTCTGGGCGTTTTCATATTCCTCACCACTATATGGATCGCACGAACTAGTCGTTGAGCAAGAACCAAACATCAAGCAACAATCATACAAGGCACATATATAGGATTTAAGGTAGCCTATGGGCTGAGGTTGGGGGTTTTCGATCGCATCCTAGAGTTGTCTCAGCTTTTCATTAACGAAAGGGGTTGGTTCAAGGAGGTTAGCTACGGCTGGTATTCTTAGTTTGTTCGGTTGAGGGCGGTGCGGTGTTGCATCTGGGGAGAAGCTAGGGTAGTCTTGTGCGATTTAAACTGTGTAATTTTTGCCAAAGTTCTGACCACTCTAGCGACTTGGCATCCGGGTGTGTGTAGGTTAAGGTGTATGTGCTAGGAATTCTACCTTTCTTGGTGTGGGTTGGGGCTTGTGAGGAGGCTAGTTTCTAGGCTTACTAGTGGCATTTGGACAATTATCTGGGAGGTCACATTTCATAGGCACTTGGTGGTCCTCGTGACATGTGTTATTGAGTCTTAGCATTTGGTTGTTTGTTGTAGGATTTTAGTGGGGATGGTATTTGTGATGCCTTGGATTTTAAAAAAGCTGTTGCACTTCCGTAAGGTGAATAGCCTTGCGTTTATGATCTTGTAGGGAGGTTTTTTAACTCTTTGGCTGTGGGAAAAGGGATTATTAAACTTGTTGAGTGTTTTAAAAAACTTGGTGGTGTTGAATTGGTAGATGGAAAGGTAGTTTGAAAGTCTTGATTTATTCCTTAATTTTTTATGTGTAGAAGTAATTTCTATGTCAACACATTTTTGGGGATGGATTATTTCTATTCTCGTGGTCTCCGATTTTTTTGATTAGGGTAGCACGGTATTTCAGTTTTTGCTTCATGAGCTTGAGCCTTCATGCGGCACATTTTGATTTCAGGGGTTCAACCCATGTCGTACTTGGTTAAAAACATGTGTTAGCGTGCACAAGCTTTTGGAGATTACTATTTTTTAATGGGTGGTAGCTCTTTAACATATGTTCTTTTATTTGGTTATGGCCCACTACGCATTAAAAGGCAAAATTTCTAGTTAGGGTAAGACCGTGCGCTACGTATACTATTTGCCGTACTCTTTCTTTTGGTGTTTGAACGGCTTAGAAATTTGTAAGTGTCATGGCGACTCGCGTGTTTTCATGCGTAGTGTTCTTTTTGCAAATTTTATATATGATTGTTTCTCAGTCATCCGCTTGGATTTATTCCCTAACACATTTTAAGTTGAGTGGTTTTGTTTGGAGGCTTAAGTCTGAGGTGTAGTTTATTCTTCTACAGGAAGCTTTTTAGGGTCAGCATGGGAGTCCGGCGCAATTACGTTATGTATTATCCATACTTGTCACGTGTACTTCCTCGCGTCTCATTTGTGCAAAAATTGTGTACTTTGGTGACTGACTATCTTACTACTTTTGTTCTGGTCCAGAACAGTGTCAGATTCTTTGAATTTGGTAGAAAATTTTAGTAGACAAAGTTCAGGGTCACTCAATTTCTTGGGTACTTCATATTTGACTTCATGACGCTTTTGTTATGTAACTTTTTTCTCAGTTTGGCCGAAGGCTTAATTTTATTCTAGATTTCCTTTATCACTTCTTTAGAGTCCGCACCGAACGTAATTCCTTAAGTCCTTTTATATTCGGTCTTTGTGGTATATTCTTTCTTGTTTCCCGCTGTCTCTAAATTTCGGTCTATTAAGGAAAAGACCTTTGGGTTTTCACGCCACTGACAGGGTTGGGTCCATGGGTTTTATATCTATGGTTGAATTATTTTCCTTAGGGGGTAAAAGATATGTGTGGTGTTGTTGATTCCTTACAGGTGGGGTACGTGCTGGCCCGTGGTTCGCTTTTTTAAAGTCTGACCTGGTCTAGCACGTTGACCAACAGGGGCCTTGGGCCCGCGCGTCTTGCGGGTCACTATCCCATCTTAAGTTTTAGTGAGAGGCGATCAAAGGAGAGGTAGCATATCTGTGCATTCTTGGTCGGATTAGCTCGAGGAGCGTGGGCCGATGTGGGCACCCCTCCTCATTCGGGCCTCGTCCCACCTGTTGGCCTTCCCGTCATGCATCCATTCCTTCTTTTTTCTCCTCCACCTTCTCTCTTTCCTTCGGCTTTTGCCGCTTTTCTCTGTGCTCAGCCTTCAGCGGGGGAGGTCACGGTGTCCTATACAGTGCGGGTCGTTTCTTATTGTTCTCAGAGCAACGTGGCTTTCGATGCACTTGTGTCACCATAGCCGGCTGCTCAAACGTCAGGCGGAAATTTGCAAGGGCAGAGCTCTCACTGGCGAGTGGCAGCGAGTAGACTGGATGCAGTTGCGTGCATAAGGCCTCCAGTGAGGTTCTGACTTGACCCTCGTTTCACGGATGGCGTAGCAACGCCGAGCAGGCAGTGGTTGGCTTGGGTTTGGGGGGCAGCGGGGATGAAGGCCTTATGCAGGTGGTCTCGGCAGTGGATTACGGAGAGTGTCAGGGCGAAGATCTTTGGCGACGAATTCTGCTCGGTGACGAAGGCGGTGTAGGGATGGAGGGAGATCGATTATGGTGGTGGGGAGTTGTACGTTTCCTGGTACGTCTGTTTTGTAGACGGGGGTGGTGTGGTGGGGGGAAATGTCAGCGAGGCAAGCTCGGGCTCTTTATGTGCGCGGCGTCTTGCGGTGGGTGGATCACATGTGTGGGAGTCATGGATGAGGTGTAGGATAGGTGGTGGCGGGCAGGAGAGGCGGCGTAGGGAGTCTTCTATTGTCTCCCCGCCGGCCTTCTTTATAGTTGCGGAGCTCGCGTAGTGCGGCTTCAGACCGGATGTAATGGATCAACGGCGGCGTCAGCTTGTCAACACCTTTTGGAATGGCCTGGGTGTTTCAACGTGCGTGGAATGAACACAGCGTGGCTTGGCGCAGTGTCACTTTACAGATATAGGCTAGAAATTCATCAAAATTTCCAAAGCTAATTTGTCCAGTAATTCCTTGTCTAGAAATCAGCAGAGGTACACAAATCGACAATTTGATAAATATAACAAAAACGAAAAAGATAAATACTTACAACAGAGGCACTTAGTCCTCACACAGAAAAAAATTGCAGCGGGACAGCAACCTAGCGAAGCTTCAGCACCAAGCCCACAGGCAGCTCAACTGAGGTATAAGCCAAACACTAAAACCTTCTCCTTCCATGCAAATCTTCACTCGAAGATGGTAATATTGCAAAACTGAGTACCACCCACCATACTCAACAACAGAAATGCAAAATAATGCAACAGGGTTCCAAAGAAAAGGCATAGTATGGCTTATTTACATAAATAGCATTTAAATCGTTTGCGTTTAAAAGCATTGCAAAAACAGTATAGTTTAATTATTAATCAATATTAAACCAACCACCGAACAGCACTCCAATGCAGTTCAGGCCCAAACCAAAACCCTCCAATCCTAGAGCTATCAAGTTTCCATCAATTATTACTATTAATGAGTAGTGTGGGACTAATCACGAAAAACATTGCCAGGCCACCCATTAACCGTGGGCACGGCTATTCGAACAGTTTTACTCTGGCCAGAGGTGTACCAATTTACCCACAAGACACGGTTCCACACATGTCACCATGCCCCGAAATACCACCATGGTACTACAAAGGGAAAACCATGACAAGACCTTTCATGCAACTCGCCCAACAGAAGAGCTACCCGTTGAACCACCTGTCTCCGGAAGGAACTAATTAGGTGCCCAACAGGGAGACGACCCAGCGCCCAAAACATGGACTTATTGATGACTGCTGTCACACCCAAAAATTCACCAGAATTTCCAAAGTTAATTTGTGCAATTGCTCCTCGTCCAGGAATCAGCCGAGGTACATAAATCAACAATTTGATAAATATAACCAAAACAAAATATCGAAAAATACTTACAACAGAGGCACTTAGTCCTCACACTGAAGAAAAACAGTAGCAGAACGGCAGCCTAGCGTAGCAGCAACACCAAGCCACAGGCAGCTCAACTGGGGTATAAGCCAAACACCAAACTTCTCCTCCTCGCTAAGCTTCACTCTAATGATTGTAATATAGAAAAACTAAGTACCACCCACCGTACTCAACAAGCCACACTAGGAAATACAAAATAATGCAATAAGGATTCCAAAGAAAAGGCATAGTATGGCTTATTGGCATAAAACAATATTTAAAATATTTGCATATAAAATCATTGAAAACAATTTAGTTTAATTAATAATCAATATTAAACCAACCACTGAACAGCACTCTAACGCAGTTCGGGCCCAAATCATAACTCTCCAAACTGGAGCTATCAAGTTCCACCAATTATCAGCATTAATAAGTAGTGTGGAACTAATCATAGAAAATATTGCTAGGCCCGCCCATTGACCGCGGGCATGACTATTTGAATAGTTTTACTCTGACCAGAGGTGTACAACTTTACCCACAAGACACAATTCCGCACATGTCACCATGCCCCGAAATACTACCACGGTACTGCAAAAGGAGAAACCGTGACAAGACCTTTCATGCAACTCGCCCAACAGAAAAACCACCCGCTGAACCACCAGTCTTCAGCAGGAACTGATCAGGTACCTAACAGGAAAACGATTCAACGCCCGAAACATGGACTTATTGGCATAGCCATAGTGGTCTTATTGATACAGCCACAAACACCCCCTGGGGCCTCCTGTTGAACTCGCTACACTACGGATCCAGCCATTGCCCATTCTGGCTTGTGGTTAGTACGGTAAATGCTTCGCAACAAGTAGTCCATGAACCGGTCCTTAACTGTCATGAGTACCGCTAGCAACATTCACAATCCCTGGTGCTCACAACCCACCATTCAATCAAGTTTTAGTTGGCATAATTAATTAACCAGCCGCGACCAACTGTCGTGAACAAAAACCATTAATTATCGATAAGTGATTCATTACTTTCCCACATAAAATGACGTTGTAATTTCTAGGCATGGCTAAACAGAACCTAAATAATCTAGCTAGGTCATTAAATAGTCATCCAACTAGTCAGTATTAAATACCCAGGGTATCAAGGCAAAGGTAACAATATCAATTCACGGCCATAAGCAAGGAATATAGGATAATAAATAAATAACCCGTAATAGTGACATTCAAAAACAGTGCATGCAATAATGTTAAAATAAAATAGTTTTCACAACTGGGATCAACATGCTCAAGGAGACTGCCCTATGACTTGCCTTGCAATAGAAAACGTCTTCAAATAATCTTCCGAACTCTTTCGCAACCTTCGCGATCCCTCCGAGACGAAACAATGGACTACATGCGAAACAAGAAAAAACCCTAAGAAACTTCAAATAAAAAGTACATAAAAATTACATAAATAAGTATATCATGAATTTAGATGAATTTAGGAAGAAGAACGGGTCGAATCGGAGTTCAAATGGAAAAGATACGGCCTCCGGAGGTTCGAATTTAGAGAAAATCCAATAGAAATTAGAAAAGAATATTCCTCGGAATATTCTCAGGATTTTTGAATTAGAATAAATATTTTAAAAGGGAATTGACATGTGGGGTCCACTGTCAAGGACTGGGGTTATGTGGACTTGGTCTATGGAACAGAAGAGATGCTGAGGTGAACCGATGACTAGGATTCCACGTTGACCAGAGGGTGGGGTTCTTATAGATGGCAGCACACATGAATACAATATTGAGATGACAGCTAAGAGACGATATGGCGACACATGTCCTTAGGGCTAAGGTGGCGTAGATCTAGGGTTTTGGAAAATCCGATGGCTCGGATTAGATCGGGAAGATCGACAGTAGGGATTCATCTGAGGGATTTCATGTGGATCGAAGGGCCCGGATGGATTCAAGGTTTTGAACGGCCGGGATTTCTTGGGATTACGTAGGTGGAGCCATCTATCTGTGTCACCAGGGAGACAATACGTCAGGTCCCGCATATCATGCTGAGAAAAGAGGATTGCCGCTGGGGCCCGCTTGATAGCCGCAGAAGAAAGAGATGACAGGGGGCCGGCCAGTCAGAGGCACAGAGGTGAAGCAAGCTAACCATGGCGCCCAGCCGGGGAAGTCAGGCGATGGCCGGCGCGACGGCGCGGCAACAGCGACGCGAGTGACGGCGATGATTGGTGCGGGACGGCGGCACACGACGGAGCACGGCATGATGGACGTCGATGTCGGGCGGTGGCCGACCAGTCGACGAGCAGCGAACAGAGGAGTAGGAGCGCCGGGTGCGAGACAGACGACAGTGACGATGACAAGCAGACAGAGCGAGGCGCCGAGGGATGCTCACCGGCGAGCGAAGAGACGACGGCGACGACGGCTGCCCGGTGGCGGCGGCGGCACGGGAGCAGAGCAAGGTGGCGAAGTGGCTGGGGCAAAGCGGCAGCGTGCACAGGGCGGCAGGGCGCCAGACGGCGGGGCGGCGACTCATCGGCAACGGCGGCTTCCAGCGAGGACGGCGGTGCTAGGCAGCAAGAGGCGGCGGCGTGGCTTCAGGAGCAGGGGCACGGCGCTAGGCAGCAGCAGAGCGGCGCGGCGGCTAGGGCACGCAAGGGGCGGCGGCACAGTGTCTTTTTATAGAGAGAAGGAGAGGAGAGTCCGGTGCGGCGACGGCGCTGATTTCGTGGCAGCGTCCTCGGGAGTCCGGTGCAGGCGGCGGCGCGCAGCAGGCTGGGCCGGGCAGCGGCAGTGGCGGCGGGCTGGGGAAGCGGCGGTGGCCGGCCGCGCAGGGCCGAGACGGTGCGAGGCCGAGGGGAGACGGCGTGGGGCAACCCAAGCCGAGCTCTGATTGCCGCCGTAGGGAGGGTGGAGAGAAGAGGAGGCAGGAGGAAGAAGGGGAAGGAGGCAGAAGAGAGGAAAAAGAAGAAAGAAGGGGAAAAAGGAAAAAGGTGAAAAAGAGGGAAAGAGAGGAAAAAAGGGAGGGGTTTTCTGGAAAATTCCCAAAATTTGGAATTTGGATTTTAGAATTTCAAGGAATAATAGGAATATCAGAATTTTGGGAAAATTTTTGGAATCTTGAAATATTGTGAATACTTTGGCATTATTTTTGGGAATCGAAAACTTAGAAATACTTTATGGGATCCAAAAATTAGGAAAACAAATTAGAATATCAGGGCATTTATTTATCGAAAACTGGATTTCAAAGGGATATAAAAGATTTATTTCAAATGAAAAAGGATTTTTTGAGATTTAAGGGATTTCCGAGTTTTGAAAACTGAATTTATTCGAGAACTCTAGACAGGAATTTTTGTGGGGTTTATTTGAGAGGAATTGGATATATCCGACAATTTGAATTTTGGATTTCGAGAATATTTTATGGAATCAGACTTTCAGGGAATTGGAGATTCAGGAACAACGGCCCGAGTCCAAGTAGAACAAAAGGGTGCAAAGGAATTGGACCAAGAACGACCCGAGAAAAGGAATTTGGAATTTACTTAAATAATTACTAAAAATAATTTTTGTAATATTAAAATTAATTCTGGAGCTCCGAAAAATCCGAGAAAATTTCAGAGAGTTTAATTACACACAAGTAATTTATTAAAAATGATTTAACCATGATTTATTAAAGAAATTTTTATTTCCTTTTTTTACTTTACTTAATTATTTTACTTTATAATTTAATATAAATTATAGAAAATCCATTATTAATTAATTAATTAATTCCCAAAAGTCGGGCTATGACAACTGCCATGTTTGGACTTATTGACGGCTGCGACAACACACCGTGGTGCCTTCTGTTGAGCTCACCACACGTCCAATCAAGCCATTACCCATTCTAACTTATGGTTAGTATGGATATTACTCGCAACAAGTAGCTCGTGAACCGGTCCTTAATTGTCATAAGTACAGCTAGCATCATCATCATTCCATATGCTCACAACCCACATTAGTCAAGTTTTAGTTGACAAGTTCAATAACCAGTCATGACCAACCATCGTAAAAAAATAGCCATTAATCCTTAATTAATTATGAGTGAATCAATAATTATCCCCCATAAAAATTACACATCCAGCTAGTAAATATTAATTATCCAGGGTATCAAGGTAAAGGGATCAATAACAAAGTAATGGCCATAATAAATGAATATTGGACTAATAGTGAATACCCGTAATAATGATATTCCAAAACTTTGCATACAGTAACGTTAAAAAAATAATTTTCACATTTGGGATCAACATACTCAAGAAGATTGTCGTGTGACTTGTCTTACAATAGAAAAGTCTCCATTTGATCTTCCGAACTTTTCCTTATACTTTGCGATCCTCCGGACGACAGAAAAAACACGACTACACACAAAACGAGTAAAACACTAAGAAACACTAAATAAACAGTTTATTACATAAACATGTAGGTTATGATTTTAGATGAATTTAGGAAGAAGAACGGGTCGAATCGAAGTTTGGACGGAAAAGATATGACCCTCGGAAGGTCGAATTCAAAGAAAATCCGAAAAGAAATATTTTCAAAAATATTTCCTCTGAATTTAATTATCACAGGAATTATTTTTGCCTGTGTAAAGGAGGTAAGGCCCACTGTTAATGTCATGGCTCTCAGTGGACTTGGTCCATAGGTTGAGGGATGGAGAAATTCAATGGATTGAGCGACGTGGACTGCCACGTGGCCGAAGAGGATGAGGTGGCGACTAGGGTGGATGATGACGTGGCTTTAGAGCTAACGTGGCAGGACTGACATGGCATTATTCAAAGAGATATGAAAATCCAATGGCTCATATTAGATCTCGGGAGATCGATAGCTGGGATTACTTGGGGATGTTTATGAAGATCGAACGGATCCAAATCGATCAAGCCGATCCGATCGCCAAGAGAATTTTGGGGACTGTTGTCCGAGCCCGCTTGTCATTCACCGCGAGGCGATCTGCCGTCCGGGCCCACTGGTCAGTGGCCCAGGAAGATGCACGCTCGCGCCCGCGCCATGGCGCGGCGCGGCGCGTTGAGGACGAGACGGGAAAAGGCGCCGACGGCGAGGGCTAACAGCGACGGGGTGCAGCGGAGCGCCGGTGACGGCGAACTGGCACTGACGGCGGCGCGACGGCGGCCGAGGTTGGCGGCACGGAGCGGAGAACGAGGGGAGGCGACGGTGCCGACTTGGGGAAGAACAGAGGAGGTCGGCGGTGGGGAAAAGACAATGACGACAGCGAGCGATGGTTGGGCTCAGTGCTCACCCGTGACACGCAGCGCTCAAAGAAGACGACGGCGATGATAACGACGACCGCGGCGGCTTGGAGAAAAGCAGCGACGGCAGCGAGATCGCAGACTGAGTGGTGTAGGTGGTGGCGGCTGGACCGGCGCGGGGCTAGGGCACAGAGGGCGGCGCTGGGCGGCGCTAGGCGGCTGTGGCAGCGGCTAGGGCTTCCAGGGGGAGAGAGGGATGCAGATTGGGCTATATTTATAGGGATGGCGGCGCTTCACCGGGATTTGCGGCGGCCGTTGCTCGGTAGGCGACACAGGGCGGCGGCGGCGGCGGGCCAGGCTAGGCCTGGCGGCGGCGGCAGGCCGGGCCAGGGACGGGGAGGCGGGACAGCGTCGGCTCGGCATGGGCCAGCTCGGGGTGGCGCTGAAAGAGGGAGAGGGAGAGGGAGCCGGAGGAAGAAGATAGAGGAGGAAGAAGAGAGAAAAACAAGGAAGAAAAAGGAAAAGAAAGAAAAAGAGAAAAAGGAGAAAAAGGGGAAAACAGTGGTTTTTGTGGAAATTTCCCCAAATTTGAAAAATTTGGAAAAAAAAATGGAGAGAACTTTAGGATTAACAGGAATTTCTGGGAATATTTTGAATATTGGAATATTTGGGATATTTTGGAATAAAAGGGATTTTGGGACATTCGGAATATTGAAATATTTCGGGAATTGGAAAATTGGGATATTTTCATAAGTCAGGAATTTGAGGAATTTAATTAAAAGAAATGGGTATTTCAAAAAGAAATTGAGAATAATTTGTGGAAATTGGTAAAATCAAACGATTTGGGGTATCCTGAATATTGGGAATATTCTAGACTTGGAAACTAGAGAATACTTCACGGGAGTCAGGATTTTGAGGGTATTTATGGAGAAAAGGTTTTTGGACTATCTGGGAATTTGGTGTGAGGAAAAATGGGGATTTTAGGTTTTCAAAATTGAATAAATCCGAGAACTCCAGATTCTGAATTTCGAGGAGATTTTAGGGTTTCAGAAACAGCACTAGATAATCAAAGGAAAAGCAAACCTGAGTCCGGGCAGAAAAGAGATATACAAGGGATTGGACCAGAAATGACCCGAGATTTGAAAAAAGATATAGAATTTGTTTTTCATTTAATTAATTACTAAAATAATTTTTATAACATTAAAATTAATTCTAGAGCTCCGAAAAATTCGACAAAATTTCAAAGAGTTCATTAAACCATGAGGAATTTACTAGAAGCAAAAACCACCATGAAACAAAAAGAAAATACATTATTATAAATACTTGAATGCTTAAAATATTCCAACCAATCACATGGAATATCAAAGCAGGCCAAGTGTTAATTAAAATTTTTAACTTGGAAATTTTTAATATTTGAAATTTTAGAATATTATTCAAACACTTTTCCAAACAACTTTCTCTAGTGATTTCTTATATTTCTATTTATTCTTAATAATTTTTAATTAAGACGAATTTTAGGTGTGACGCACAGGCAGAGGGGTAGCGGGAGTCGGTGGTCGAGGCGTTGCATTTGGTAGGCAACAGCGATGGGCGAGGTCGTGGGAGTGAGCGGGAAGGACCGGTGTCAAATCTTGTCAGGGATAGTGGATGATGGCGACCAGGCAGGGGTTCGGCTACGCGCCGCGCGTGGGTGCTGGGCGCAAGCTCACCAGCAGGATTCGCGATGCAGGTGTTACACTGTGGCCGGTGTACGGCGATGTCGTGCGACGAGTACTTCGTCTCCATCATAGCCTAGCAGAGCATGAGTTCTGCCCACCCGCGTGGTTGGGTCATGTCAGGCGGCGGCAGGGGTGTGGGCAGGGATGAAAACGGAGCGGATAGTTTCTGTCCGATCCGGAGAAAAACGAATACGGATACAGTTCGGATTGGATAATTTTCGAATAATCCGGATACGGATACGAATACGGATAATTTTTTTCGGATACGGATACGAATACGGTATCGCAGTTTCCGACGGATACGAATACGGAGCCGGATATCCGAAGATTATTATATTCGGATATCCGCGATACCCAAGCAGCAGCCCAGAAGTATCCCCATCCCTAAAAAATTGGCCCACTAATTGAACAGCCCAAAAGCCCAATACTGTAGCCGTTAGGTATTGGATGGAACTGGAAGTAGGGCAGCAGAGCCAAGTAGAACCAGATCGGCGCCGCCCCAGTCCCGCCGCTGCCTCTCGGCCGCCCGTCGCCGCCTCTCGGCCGCCTCCTGAGCTCGGCCGCCCGTCGCCGCTGCCCGAGCTCGGCCGCCCGACTCCGCCGTCTCCCGAGCTTGGCCGCCCGTCGCCGCTGCCCCGTCTCCCGAGCTCGGCCACCCGACTCCGCCGCCTCCTGGCCTCGGCCGCCCGACTCCGCCGACGCCGCCTCTGCCTCCTGAGCTCGGCCGCCCGACTCCGCCGCCTCTTAAGCCCGAGCTCGGCCGCCCAACTCCGCCGCCTCTCAAGCTGCCGACGCCGCCTCCCGAGCTCGGCCGCCCGACTCCGCTGCCTCCCGACCTCGGCCGACCGTCGTCGCCTCGGCTGGGCAGGATAATTTGTTGATTTGTTCAAGCTGTTAATGTTGATTTGTTCAAGCCCCAGCCCTCAAGCGGTCAAGCTCTGGTAATTTGTTGATTTGTTCTTCTCTTGCAGCCTGTGTTTTGTGCATTCATGAGATGAGATCAATAAACTCATGTAAATGTTGGATGCACCTTTTATTTTGTGTCCAGATTTGTGATGGAGTCTGCAAGTAGCACAAGCGCAAATACAAGTACTGCTGCATCATCTCCAGTTCTGCAATTGCCACCACCTGTTGCTATTTATAAATATTTATAATAAATTAGATAAATATATGTGTTCTATTTGTCTCTACGAACAGTTTAAGTGGTTTCTTGTTCCGAGAAATATTTGTTTCCGTATTCGTGTCCGATCCTATTCGAACCGTATTTGTATTCGAAATAATTCGTATTTGTTTTCGTATCCGAGTTATTCGTATCCGTTTCCGTATCCGACTAAAAATATGAAAACGAATACGATACGAGTATTATCCGTCCGTATCCGCTCCGTTTTCATCCCTAGGTGTGGGGCTGGATAGCGACAGCACGGCGTGGCGGACCGGAGCACCACTTGGCCCAGTGGGCACAGCGATGTTGGCCAGGCATTTCGTTGAACACACATTGTGCGTGCTGGGCCGGTGCGGGGGAGAGAGGCGAGCACAACTTGGTTGGGCTGGGGTAGAGGTACCGGTCAGCCTAGCTTGGGCGGGAGAGGTAGCCGGCTAGCGCCTGTGCCGGCCTGGCTTGGTTCGGGGCATGTCTAGCTTGGGCCAAGAAGGAGTGAAGGGGAGGGCGTCCTGGTTGGCTGGGCTTCTTTGGCCCGGCTTGCTGGAGAGCATAGTAGGGCTGGTCTAGTTGTTCTGGTGGGCCACCGAGCTGGACCGGAGAGCTTGCTTGGCCTACTGGGGCAGCACTGCGAATTTTTAGTGTTACTAATTTAATTTTTTTTTTAAATTTACAAAACTAATTTTCGATTTGGGAAATTTGCAAAACTAACCTCTTGCCGCCCTGGGCCACGGCGGTATTTAAAAACCGCCGTGGCCTAGGGCGGCGAATGGCATCCCGTCACCCGGGGCTAACGGCCCCGGCGGCCGTTAGCCACGGGGAGGCCACGTGGATTCGCCGCCCTGGGGGACGGCGGCGAATGCCCCCAGGGGGCCGAATGCAAAATTGCATTCGCCGGGCGGCGAATGCAATTTTGCATTCGGCCCCCTGGGGGCATTCGCCGCCGTCCCCCAGGGCGGCGAATGCATAGGACCGTCCGCACAGCGATCGGACGGTCCGAATCTAGGGGGCCGCTCTGCAAAATTTTTTTTTCTTTTTTTTGATATTTTTTTCTCAACTAGCAACACGAGAATAGCAAAATCTCATGAAGGTGCAGCTTAAACCGATGTAAGATGTGGCCTGTAGAAAATTACGAGTGTGCTTTAAAAACCGTGTTGAAACTTCGGACCTCAAAAACTCAATCTTCCCGGCCGAATTTCGCAAAATTTTTTTGGACAAACCCAACGAAGTGGGGGGGAAGCGGATGTAAAATTTTCTGTAGATGTCCGTAGAGTACTTATTTGCCCGATTCCGAGACCGTATGCGAAAGTTATGACTGTTTTAAGGTAGTTAGCGCGCGTTACAATAATTTGCCGTGGATTCGGACCGTCCGTGCGATCGGACCTATGCATTCGCCGCCCTGGGGGACGGCGGCGAATGCCCCCAGGGGGCCGAATGCAAAATTGCATTCGCCGCCCTAGGGAGGGCGGCGAATGCAATTTTGCATTCGGCCCCCTGGGGGCATTCGCCGCCGTCCCCCAGGGCGGCGAATCCACGTGGCCTCCCCGTGGCTAACAGCCGCCGGGGCCGTTAGCCCCAGGTGACGGGATGCCATTCGCCGCCCTGAGCCACGGCGGTTTTTAAATACCGCCGTGGCCCAGGGCGGCAAGAGGTTAGTTTTGCAAATTTCCCAAATCGAAAATTAGTTTTGTAAATTTAAAAAAAATTAAATTAGTAACAGTAAAAATTCGCAGCACTGCCTAGGAGGCATGGGATGGAGTTGGGTTGGGTTTAGGGGGGGTGGGCTTAAAGGAGGAAAAAGGGGTTAAGGCCCACTTGGAAAAAGGCTTTAGGGATTTGTTTCTATTTTTAGATGACTGATTCAAAAGGTTGTTTATTTGGAGTTTGAGGGATTTTAAAATGGATTCACAACATTAATCCGATTTTGGTTTCTTTAGAAAAAAAATCGAGAATTCAAATTGAGTTCGTATTCTAAATTTCTTGTCGAAGGAAAACTTATTTTTGTGTGTTCATTTTGTTTAGTCCTTGGTGAGATATAAACTTTTCCACTATTTTAGTATTCCATTTTGGTAATTTCAAGAATTAGTTTCATTTAGCACCCATTAATATTTGTATTCGATTTTAATCAAAAGCTTACTTAACATAATATGTGCACTTTATGGTTTGGAATTTAAATGAGTATTTATTTCCCTTTACTTGTGATTTACGGACTGAAAAATATTCCCTTTTTATTATTCATATGATAAGGATGGAAATTAGTTGGGTACTTAATTTCCTTTTATTGGTTCTTGTTCTTCTGACTTAATTGTTGTAGCTAATTTAATCTTTAAATTGGTTTTTGGTTTGTTGGTCTCGTTATTTGAGTCGTCCCCCATCTGGTTTACAAGCAAAGCAACCAAAGACATGGCATGATGCAAAAAGTTTTTTAAAAAGTTTGAAATTTCACGTATTTTTCTTAACTGAATTTTCTGGGTGTTACTCACCAAATGGGGGGAATTACTCCCCACATCCCTCGCATCAAAACCCCTCTTCAATCTCCATCAATCCGATGTTTAAATCCCTGGATTTCACTTCCGTGGTCAACCGCCACCATCAATGGCAGCCAAGGACTTTGCCAGTGAATCCCCTTCCTCCCGACGCCCTTTCTTCTTCCCCGTGCCCTTTAAAAGGATGCCCATGTTGTGGAGGCCATAGGCCCCCGGGTACCTCATTACCAATACATGGGCCCCTCGGATAGAGGATGGGCCGGATCATGTAATTAGAGATAAGATAGCACCCGGCAGGCTGTACCTTGGATAATAAGGAAACATAGTCTTAGTCGAATAGGCTTCTATCTCTAAGAAGGAAATCCCTTGGTCGTATCCGACTGGGATCCTTATCATGTACCCCTGTCCCCTAGTATATAAAGGGAGGCAGGGTGCCCCTCAGGGCAAGCAGAACAAGAGCTACCAGATCATTGATCTATAAACACCTCAGAGGAATAACACCTCAACTGGACGTAGGGTATTACCTCATCCTGAGGGCCTGAACCAGTATAATTCTCTTGTGTTCCTCTGCAATCCACCGAATTCACCCTCGCCGAGTAACCCCATAGTTTTATTGCCGGTGCAAAGCATCGACACATGTTCTCCTCTCCACCTTTTGATCGACGCCTGAACGCCCCGCGCCTCTCCTTGCCATCGCGCCGTGCGGGCCGAGCTCCACCGTCGTCACCGTCCTTCGGCCATGCCTCGCCATTGTCTACCTCCATCACCACAGTCGGCTCTGTCTCAACCTCCAACACCTCGATCACCCCTCCGTTGAGCTCTCTGCCCATCGGAACACCATTGTCTCTGCCGACCCAAAGCTTTCCGTTGCTCCAACCTTGTTGCCATGCTCATTCGTCGCCCATCCGCTATCGTGCTCATCATGGTGAGGCTCGCCGCGTTGCCCTCTTCCCATTCCTCTTCCCGTGCCACGGCTGGCAGCCGTGGGGCCTGCCTGTTAGCAGCCCAAGAGGCTGATTGGTGGGGCCCACATGTCGACGCCGATGCCAACCCCCCTTATTGATGCAAAAAAAAATATTTTCTTAAGAAAAACAATTCCAGAAAATGTCAAATTTAACTTCCATTAAACTTCACATAAACTTCAAATAGCCGTATCTTGACCGTTTGAACTCAGAATTGACCCATTCAAGTCTCTAATTTTTCCTTAAAATGTCAAGAACCCATTTATGTGCTTTATTACTGCTATTTATATTGATTTTCTTAGAATAAAAGCCTTTTCTTTTGCATATATCCTGTAGACGTTGACGATCCAGGTTCGCCGCTGTACCTTGAGGTCAACACTGAAGATTTTGGCTGTGAGCAAGGCAAGTCATACCCATTCCTTGTCCATATTGATGACCTATGGTTTTAAAATTATTTTAATTTAAATTGTTGCATTTCGCTTTATCAAATTTACTGCGATAATATATGTTTTACTTAGCCGCACCTATATTCCTTATTATAGCCTTATTGCTTGTGTATTATACTTCGACAACCCTAGGTAACCAAAACTAGATAGTGTAAACTCTATACGTGGTGTTTACTAGCTAATCTACATTTATGCTTAGCCCCACTAAATTAGCAACAACTAGATGTTTTATTTAGACTTTGGGTAATAACTCTGACACTGGATAATTGTGGGAAATGGCTGGTTTGCCTAGACCTGAATTTTCTCTATTCAAAATTCTCCAAAACCCTGTTTTTGGCTGGGCTCAAGGCGTATGGTTGGTTCTGCTAGTCGCACCTCGCCCCGTCATAATGACCGGTCTTCTGGCCTCTGTTGCAAAGTATAAACCGTACTACCACATATCTAATGAGTAAGGCTTAACTCATAGCTCAGATCAGTCTTAGGTGAAGGAACATGGATAGAGGCGAATGAAGTCTACTTTGTGACAGACGTCTCTGGCAAATGAAGGCCACTTGGGTGCCAAGGTGCTAGGGGCACGGACCATGTCTACTTGTCCTAGGGGTATCTGGCCATAGACAGGGGTCGGTGTTGGTTCCTTCATCTCAGTTGGGCTGGGTGAAGGGTTATGTCACATCTTCTATCCAAATGCCGTGATGGTATGTGGCACGTGGGAACACGTGTGAAAGTCGTGTCTTGTGGGTAAATATATATGATTTTTTAATCCTTTTTTGCTGAACTATACCATGGTTTCTAATTTTTGCAAAAATATACCTCTGCCGATTTTTCAAAAATCGGTAGGGTGGCCATGTCACCCTTGCCGACCGTTGGTAGGTCAGCAGAGCCCCGCGCCCCTGCCGATCTTAGGAAGATCGGTTAGCCTACTGTAGCAAGCAAACCGATCTTCCAACGATCGGCAGGGGGCACGAGGCCCTGCCGAGCTACCAACGGCATGGGGCTTTATATTCCCCTGCTGACCGGGCAGTAGGGGGTACCGTTCCCATTTGCCAGAGTAAAGAGAGAGATAGAGGGGAGAAATAGAAGGAGAGGGGGGAGAGGAAGAAAGGAGAAGGGGGAGGGGAGAAGAGGAAGAGAAATTCCGGATCTGCCAAGCTAGTAAATATTTATCACTTTTTTTAGGATGTGGTAGTTTAGAAATTAGTTTTATTTCAGTTAGAAGAAATATTGGTAGTAAAAGTTAATTTCCAATATTGGTTAGGGTTATTTAGTTGGACTATGTTTTAAATCTTATTAGTACTCTAATTAGGTTTATTTGAAACAGTAGAATAATATATGTAGTTTGAATAGTTTAGAAATTAGTTTTATTTTAGTTAAAAGAAATATTAGTAGTAAAAGTTAATAAGAAAGATTGGTAGTAAAAGTTAATTTCCAATATTAGTTAAAGTTATTTAGTTGGATCCTGTTTTAAAACTTATTAGTACTATAATTAGGCTTGTTTCAAATAGTACCATAATATATGTAGTTCGAAGAGGTAGATATGACTAGTAGTGAAGTGAATGATGTAAGATCTAAGACATTCCTAATAATAGTGAATCGGATGTATAATTGGCAGGAATGACCGAGCGAGTGTCATTCAAAATTTGTTACTGAGATGGGGTTGTATGTTATAGGGAGGATGGTGTAGATCTTAGTAACTTTTCAAGTGTGGTTCGCAATCTTAATAGACCAGAAGAACGACCATTGTCCAATATAATGAAATGGTTGTTTCATATCTTCAATATGAATCAAGAAGAGATTGAACTGAAAATATATTATTGGTCAAATCAGGTAGAAGGTGGGTATTACTGGGAGTTACCAGAGGTAGTAAATATAAGATTTTGGAGGATGTACGTAACAAGAGCATTGGAGAAAGGTTGGGAGAGGGTTCTACTTGTTCAGGCATATGAGAGGGTTCATCCTCCTCAACCTGACCAAGAAGTGTATGAAGAAGAAGGATGTAGTGAAAGAGGTGTAGTAGGAGACGAATGTACTAACATTGGGGAGAGCACCCAAAACCTGTTGGCAAATGTTGACCTTGGCAATGACCAACCAATAGCGTCTGATGTTGTATACGGCTGTCAGCCGCAAGGGGTGGCTGATGAAGGGAAGTATATTCTTGGTGTGTTAGAAGTTCTTGAGAGGGAAGATGAAGAATTTGAGCAAGGGATGGATGTTTCTGAGGATGATTCTGACGACGAAGAGGAAGTGAACAAAGGACCGGTCCCTACGCAGTGGACCCGGAGGATTTCTCTCAACTCACTGTTACAGAGGGTAGAGATGCAGGTTGGGTTTACGGTGAAAATGAAATAAAGGTAAAGTCGATGTATCCAACTAAGGAAGTAGTGCAAGACGCAGTGAAGGCTTGAGCAATATCAATACATAGAGGTTTCTTTATGAAGAAATCAACACCTATGGTGTATGACGTGGCATACGAGAATGAGACCTGTCCTAGAAGAGTACATGCGTATAAGCTAAAATGGAGAAATTACTGGTTGTGTTCCATAGTCGTGCATCACACATGTATTGCAACGGACACCATAATGACTCATCAAAACCTGACATCAACATACATTGTTGGAATCATGTACAAAGAGATTGTGCAGAATCTGGACTACGAGCCTGGGGCAATCATAGCAGTAATCACAAACAGATATCAATATAAGATCAATTATGCAAAGGCATGGAGGGAAAAGCAAAAGGCTTTAGAGATGAGATTTGGTACATTTGAAGATACGTATCACAATTTGCTTCCATGTCTTCATGCCTTGCAGGAATGAAATCCGGGTACATATATCAACTATGTTGAAATAGATGCAGTACGCCCAGCAGGATGCAAGATTCTTAAGCGGGCATTCTTCTCCCTTGATCCACGCATCAATGCTTTTCATTATTGTAGACCGTTGATGTGCATAGATGATACTTTCTTGACTGGAAAGTACATAGAGATGTTGATGACTGCAATAGCAGTTGGCACTAACAATCAACTTGTGCCTCTGGCTTTTGCTTTCGTTGAAAGCGAGAACCGCAACTTACGGTTTTTGTGGAATTTGAGGATATGCGTTGTTGGTGAACGGCCTAATGTGTGCATCATACATGATCGACATTCTGGTTTGCTTAGTGCCATCATATTTCTAAAAGAAGGAACCGAGGACGGTAAATACTGGGGCGATTTGCAGTCCTGGTGGTGCATGAGGCACTTGGGAGCGAATTTTTATAAGCAATTCAAGAAAGAGGATTTGATGAATACATTCAAGCAGTTGTGTGCACAGAACTAGGAAAGGAAATTCAACTAGCTCTAGAAGACGTTGGACGAGCTGACAAGGAAATATAAGGATACAGGAATGCCGGTACAGAAGAAGACCAAGAAGGATGGAGGACAGAATGTACCGAGTGCTGAGGCTCCATAGCATTTAGACCCTCTGCCAACAGAAGATAGTTGGACACGTGAACGGAGGCAAAGGATGCAAATTCGGTGTTTTTCTGATTGGATTCAATACGAGCCTAAGAAGCAGTGGGCGTTATTATATGATACCCATGGGGTGAGATACGTTATAATGACTACAAACTTTGCGAAAGTATACAACTGGGAAGTAAAGGGTAAACGTCATCTT
This sequence comes from Oryza meyeriana var. granulata, assembly GCA_003991445.1. Taxonomy (NCBI): domain Eukaryota; kingdom Viridiplantae; phylum Streptophyta; class Magnoliopsida; order Poales; family Poaceae; genus Oryza; species Oryza meyeriana. The sequence continues at coordinate 24,499 of RYFJ01003446.1, forward strand.
CCGCTAGTTGGCAAAGTGGAGGGTCTGTTGAAAGGGAAAAGTAAATACTTTGTGGGCAGATTGTTTGCTGCAGAAATTATTTGGAGGGATCAGAAAATGTAGTACTCAAAGAAGATTACAGAGTACATGTCAGAGAAGGCTAAAAAAGCAGCTTTGCATACTACATACAAAATGGTTGGACCGGTCGTCCGTTTTGAAGTACTATGTCGAGATCTAAGTGGTCGTGGAACTAACCGTGAGTTGGTGACCCAAGAATGCACTTTGTATGACACTTATTGTACGTGCACGAGCAATAAGCCACAACTACTCCACAAGTCTTGCTCTCATGTCATGGCTGCATTTGCTACTTTCAACATGGCATAGTGCATTTAACTTTCGGAGTACTACATGAAGGGCAATGTCATGAACACATGGTCATATGAGTTATTTGGTTACGGTATAATTGGTTCCTTCGTAGGTAACCCCGGTGGATCGAGGTATTATATTCCAGATCTTAATAGACCAAGATCAAAGGTAGGCAGGTGCAAGAGTAGATATATAAAGAATGATATGGACGAGTCACAAGTAGAAAATCAAGTGAAGAAATGTTCTATTTGTAAGAAAGTTGGACACACCTACAAGACATGCAAGGAACTAATGAAGAATCGAGGGGACAATGCCCAAGGGACCAAAGAAGGGCCTCACTGAAACTCATAGTTACATACCCATTTGTGAAATGTTTGCTATTTCTTTGGTTTGTAAACCTATTGTACTATTATTTTGTTATGTGTAAACCTATCCTTATGCACTGTGGGTTGTTGTAATTTACTACCTATGTGTATCTACTGTGTGGTACTGTCAGTTGTTGTACTTTATTTAATGTGTACAAATATCGTATTGTTTTACTACATATTTCTATACTTTAATCGTTATTACAATGCGTACTATAACTTCAATTTTCTGTGCTTGTTGTTCATATTAGATTTTATGATGCTTTTCTAATTAATTTTTTTGCAGGGATGGCAGGTGACGAGGACGATCGGTTGTACGAGCTGCTTGATCTAGAGATAGATGTGCATCGCCATAGCTTCCTCACTATGGTTCAGCCACCTCCTGGATAGCCTGCGATCGAGCTGACTGCACTGCGCACACGGATTCCAATGACACTGTGGACCGTTGATCCATGGTGGTTACCTAGGTAAGATCGTTCCTACCTATTTCTTCTTACCAGGCATACTATTTCCGGGTTCTAACTCAAATTCTACAGGTTGCATGCTGCAGGCTTGCTACCGCTCGTCCGTTGTAATTCCCTGATTTTTCGGGCCGTTAAAAACTTATTTTATAAAAACCCTAATTCTGAAATTCAATGTTTTTGTGTGTGAGCCTAAGGACTAAAGTGCCTCGGATCTCAATTAATTCCCTCCTCGAGACTTCAAAATTTCCCCCAAAATTCCCCAACCGAAATTCCGATCCAAAAATTCTCAAATTCAAATTTCCTTCTCAAAGTCCTCCCCAAAAATTTTCTTTAGTAGATCCTCCCAAGAAAAATCAAATCTCCATCTCTTCTCGAAATCCTGGGCCAAATTTCAAATTTTGAAAAAAAAAATTCAAACCCTCCTTTGAAGTCCCTCTCTACTGTCTCCCTTGAATTTAGCAATTCAAAAACCCCTTATCAAATCTATATATATACAAGTATAAGTATATATATACCCCCAAGTCTTGAGCCCTTGTTTTAAATCCCTAAAATTTTGCAAACGCAAAATATCAAAATTTGGGGATTAAAAACCTTCCAAAATCCCTAAAAAACCTACTCTGAAAAAAAATCCTAGGAAAAATATTAAACTCCATTGTTCCTTCGGGCCGCTAGCCTCCCTTTTTCCTTTTCCCAGCCCACAACCCATCAGCCGCTCGGCTCCTCCCCTCACCCGCGGCGCTGACGAACCAGGCCCGCCTGCCAGCCATCCAACCGAACTATCCCTGTGACCCCACCCGTCATCCCCTCTAGCAGAAGCCACGTCCACGACACGCGGACCCTGTGCATCAGGGTCGTCGTCCACCCCCACACGGCTCTCCCTCTCGCCCGCCGCATGTTCGGCAGTATGCCTGTGTGAACACTTCAAGCCGCCGCCGCTCCGACACTGCCGCCCGACCGCCTCGGCCTCCTCGCCGTCAACCCGCTGCCCGACTGCCTCTGACCCGTCGCCGTCCTGTGCCTGCAGTCGCCTCGGCCGACGTAGCCGCCCCGCCCACAATCCCGCCACCGCCATGGCCGCCCCGAGCTATATGCACCGCCTCTCTCCGTTGTCGGCTAGCACTGCTGCTCCCTATAAAACATGACCGCCCTCCTCATTCCCCTCGTACCTCGCTGAGGCCGCGCCGCATCGCCTCTTCCGAGCTCGAGCTCACAAGCCGCCGCCGCACGCCATCCTCTCCCTATTGCTGCCCTCGGCCTCGTGCTGCTGGCCACCGTCGCGCCTCCATCAGCCGATCCAAGCCACTCAAACCCTTCCATGTCACCTTCGCTCTCTACCACTGTACGCCGCTGCCGCTGGCTCGCCGTTGATCGTTGGCGACCCTTAGCCGCCGAGAACCGTCAATCTCCCGGCTGCTCCGTATGTCTCTCTCTCTTGTGCTCTCCCTTTCTCTCTCTGCCCGGTGGCCGTGCCCCTACTCTCTCTCGGCCTCCCTCCACCCCCACTGCCTGACATGTGGGCCCACCCTCTCAACCCCATCTTAATCTCTCCCCATCTCACTTACAGGTGAGCCCTCGGCTTAATTAATCGAGGGATAAAAAATGGGTCACTTACATATGGGACCCACCATCTTATCTATGTGTATCACTGACATGTAGGCCCAATCCCACTTCATCCCTCTGTATCCATGACAAGTGGACCCCAGTGTATATTAAACCATTCATCTTTCTTACATGTAGGCCCTCTCTATCATTCTCTCTTTCTTTTCACTGACATGTGGGCCCCACTGACCTGTGGCCCGCCTTTACTCTCTTTCTCTCTCTGTCATGTGGGATAGCCCTACACCTCAGCTCTTCTCTCTGACCTTGGGCCCCACCTATCAGATCTGGAATATTCCTGAAATATTCTTTTTCCAAAAATTCAAACAAATCCCTTTTCTTCTCCAGAAAAATCCTCTAAACTTCAAAAATCCATATCTTTTCAACCGTAACTCCAATCGACCCTGTTCAAGTCTCAATTTTTTTCTAAAATTGAGATCTACCCCATGGCACTAATAGCTATTAATAATAGTATTTTATATCTAGGGTTTTGTGTGTTTTTCTCTCGTTACGCGTAGTCGACGATGACAGAAATTTTTTCGAACGTCGGATTTTCGAGGATTCTGAAGACGAAGTCAGAGGCAAGTCACTCCTTGAACATATTGCTCCTAGTTTACAAAATATTATTTTTTACTAAACTACATTTTAGTGTACACGTTAAATTGATTCGGCCTCGGTTCGTGCGACGAACCGACAGACCTACCTAGTAGTTGCAATAACCCGTAGGACTGGAAAACACTATTCCTTGTCACTCCACCTCAATGTTACCTCGGCATCCGTGCTCTATAAGCATGGGTATCGACGGTTTCACCCAAATCACATGCGTGGTCAAAATGGAAAAACCTGGGTTTATAAAATCTTTCAACCCGACACGCGGTGTCGGTATGTTTGCGAAATAAGAAATATTTGTGAAAACTCACGAGGCAAAGTGATCGCATGGGCAGGGATGTTTTGTATTCGCATATAAGGACCGATTCCTTGGGAAATTGCACTAACCATAATACAGTGTGACCACATGGGCAGTATGGGACGCCTCTGGCTAAGTATTTAGCCAGAACAGGGTTACCTCGCATGCCAGTAGATGTGGAATGCCGGGATAAGGTGTTTGGGGGTATCTCCGGGTTCCTCAGTAGAGCAAGGAAGGGAAGCTTGCCCAGTACTTGGTCAAGGAGTTTGGGGGAATTTGCAAGCCGAATGCTTGAGTGAGATTGTCCCATCTATCAGGCATGAGGTACCATGGGATGACTCCTGAAAGGCCCTGTCGTGAACCTTCCCCTACTGACAAGTGAGGGAAGTAAGCTCACGTCGTGTGGGGAAAGCGTACACCTCTGAAGAGATCTGAACTGTTCGAACAGCGGTGCCCACGGTTATCGGCGATGTGAAGTGATTTCTCTAGCGTAGCTTTGTTTTTACAAAAGGTTTGTGAAGCAAGTTTGTGGTTGGGAACCATTACCAGAATTGGCCAGGTCGGCTGATGAATGACCATTACGTGGTCTAAAACGGTCCTGTGTGGATCAGGATGTCAGATGGCATCATAGTTAGGCTTCCCGAGTGGAAGCAGTGTATGTTAAGATAGAAATTATGGATGGCTCTAGGAGCCGAAGCGGAGATGATGAGATGAATGATGTCCTAAATGGGACGAAAGTGAAAGAAAATTAATAGAGGAAAAAGGAGTTGATGTCCTGGAAAGGACAAAAGTGAAAATAAACTAATAAATAGTATACACAGAACCGCTGTCGTGGTTCGGCAGGTAGTAGACTGGAAACTTTAATAGATTAAAAATTTGTTCGTCTACTTGAGTTGTTGCAAAGCAATTCACGGACAGGATCGAGGCGAGAGCCTCTTTCTTGTTACAACTGTATCAACCCACACCTAGGGTTTTGGAAAATGTTTTAAAATAAAATGTTTGCAAAATAAACCCCAGCCTTCCTTGATGGCCTGCATAACTCACATTTCTCAAGACTTGCTGAGTACATATGTACTCAATCCATTATCTTTTTCACTCCTTCAGGAAGAGTGAAGTTGAAGTGAGGATTAGGGTTTCTTTCCTAATCCCAAACCGTTGCTTGTGGATTGGGTTTCCGCTACGTTGTCGTTCTGCTGCTGCTGTTCTGTTTGCAGGTTGCTGCTCAGGGATTGCCCAAAGTTACAGCTTATAAAGGTATAATATATATAAATATTTTATTGCTATGGTATATCTCGGTTGACCGCAGGTACCAGCAAGTTTCCTGGGACTGGTACCGGCAATGCGGTTCTGTGGGAGTTAGTTCATGCCAATCTCCTGCGGTGCTTCATCTCTGGTGTCGCTGTAGGTGATCCCAGGGCGGGGGTGTTACATCCGTTTGATCGAGGCTCGCGGTGCAGGGGATGGCCGTGACGCGTCAAAGAGGTTCAACTCACACATTCCACCTGCCGGTCATGGAGATGACGGTTACACTCTAGGACATTACGTTCCTTCTAGGTCTACCGATCATAGGCCAGGCCGTAGTTGCTGCAGACACAACTTTGGCCTGGCGAACGAAGAACTTGGAGATGTTCACTGTAGTTTAGCCAGCTCTACCTACCGGGAGGCATTACAGGACTTTCAAAAGCACTTATGAGCCTACATAGGTGTGGCTGTGACGGTTCGAGGTATGTAAAGTCATTTCTTCTGTAGCGTCGTACATATTATTACCATGTGATTCGTTCTGTTTACTGACGCAACTGCTTTCTTATTTCTCCACAAGCTGAGTATATATGTCCTGATGCGACCCCTGAGGTTGTAAGCCGTCACCTTGAGGCTTACTTGTTGTGGCTGTTTGGCTAGACAATGTTCACGACATCTCAGGGGGATAGCGTCGACAAGCACTTCCTGTCCATCGCGAGGGAGATCGCAGACTCCGCAGTTGAGGACATGCCACAATACTAGTGGGCCTCGATGGTCCTGTGTGCCACATACCGGGGCCTCTGCGAGGCTACCTCCAGGGTTGGTGCAACGAGCACCATTGTCGGCTGCCCCATTCTGCTACAGATGTGGGCGTACGAGCACTTTCAGATCAGGAGACCTGTGGTGGACAGCAATCCGTACGAGTACCCTGCTAGGATCGACCCCGTAGACTGGCCCACTATGTGGCACCTACTGGGTCAGGCACCAAGTAAGTAATGTTTCATATGCAAGAATTTCAAACAAAATCATCTACATGTACACTTATTCGTGTCCTCACTAAAATCTACCGATCTTGTGTCATACAGCATTCCTGGGTGCACTAGTAGGTTTTCCCAGCGTACCCATACTACATCGCCGTGTTCAACCAGCTTATCGATAGTAGTGTGCGGTGGGAGCTGTACGACGATGTCGAGGTACAGTGTCGTGCACCTCAGGGCCTCTCTACCTTGTGCACGTGGGACGCAACATACTGGTTGACCCGTTGCTGGCTCGTCTTTGACGTCCATGTCGAGGAGTACACCATCCACTGAGTCATGAGGCAGTTCGGTCTCTGTTAGATCGTGCCCATGCCCTACCTTCCCTGACTTCACCATAATGTCCACTCGTAAGTACTGCCCTTCTATATTATGTTTTCTGTTAAGGTTGAAGATTTAGCAGCTCAAATTTTTGTTTGCAGGCAGTTGAGGAAGTGAGTTCTAGCCCACACACTATGGCTGCCTCGCATGGCCCCGTGGATGGAGGTGTGGCAGACAGCACATCAGAAGGTACACGTCGAGGAGCAGTCGTACGACCCTACCACCTACCAGGCTTACCTCCAGTGGTACATTCCTCGCACTCACGTCCACTACGTGCGTTTGTTGGCCGGGGAGCAGGCAAAGGCACGGGTGACAGACACCTACCTGACCAACGTGGACACAGCTTGGCACGAAGTGGTAACTTGCAATTCAATTAATGCTTGATAAGGATCATGTAAGGAGCATGTTCTTAGATCGGACAACAATGTTTCGTAGGGTGACATCGTGCGCGACGTGCACGAACATGCATCGTCTTTTCAGGAACGATTGTTGTCCAGTGTGTAGGTCACAACGCAGGAAGTTCTGGGTGCACTCGGGAGCATCTTCGACAAGACGGCCCATGCCATCCGGGGGACTTCTTGTCGACACCCACAGCAGGTGGTCAAGCCAATTGTTGTGCCTCAGTTTAGGCCAACTGGTACAGCAGGTGTGTCGACGAGCAGGGCACCACCCGTACGTTCGGGTGGTTTACACTTTGACGATCTGTCATCACACGAGGCTGGACCGTCCATGAGCCAACCGCGTTGACCTACAAGACTGCCTACCTATTCCACGCCGAGGGCAGACTCGCCTTCACAGCCAGTAGGGTTTCGTACTGGAGGTTAGCATTGCACTATCATTAATTGTACATTCGTATTTCTAAATGAATTTAACCGTTTATTTTGTATGTGCAGGTCCGCAGTACTTCTTTTTTGGACAGCATGCTCCGTAGTTCGACGACTTTGCCCACACAAACATGGAGTCCGATAGGCAAGCAGACGACTACTTCGCGACCTACTACTGGTTGACGGCACCTACACAACTAGGGTCGTCGCAGTTATAGGGAGCTCCACCCCCGTCATAGCCAACACGGGTAGATCAATCCGATGCACCATCGTAGCAGCTATTCCAGACGCCTCCACCGCTAGACAGGTCCCAGCGGGAGTACCCACCACCCTCACAGTTGATGTACTCTGACTTTAGAGGTCGATGCGAACTCCCCAAAAGGGGGTGTCGATAAGTTACTTCACTCGTTGTACGTGAACGGTTTCACTATATTTGTACATACAGACCATACATTACTATTGTAACATACCAACTTTTGGTAGTTAAAAGAAAATCTTGTGAAAAATGGTTAGGAGAAATAAAATGATATACTTGGAGTGCAACTTTGATTTTTGGTGTTTTTGGAATTTTCTTTGAAATGCATAATAGGAGTTAGATGCATACTTGGATGGATAAACCAAAAATCTGAAGAATAAATTCTTGGGAAAATTTTCATAAGAAGTAAACCATATCTGGAACCTACAGTAAAATTTTCATAATTTTATCATTTGATTTGGAACCCCAATTAAAATTTCTAAGAACAACATAAATTTGAAACTCACATCTAATCTCCTAGCAATTTCACATTTTTTTCAGAATTTCATGATAATTTATCAACCAGTGAATTTCTGCCAGGTGGTTTAAAATGTTGGTGTCTACCCGCATACAAATTTGCAAAATCAAACTCACTGGATTTTTACATAAAATGTTAAGTGCAAAGTCATTGGAAAATCTGTTAACTGCATATTTTGCTGCTGCCGAGCCCATTTCACATTTTCACCAGATTAAATATATAAGTCTCCAGGATTAGATTTTTAGTATGTCAGTAGACCATATAACTACCTGCTTACATAAATTTTCCCATGCCTAAACTCGGTCAGGAGGTAGGGTTAAACCCCAGTGCAAAACAGCTCACTGCAGTAACTTCCAGACTTACGCTCTCACGATAGATTTCTTTTCCTTCACTCACAAGTGGGGCCCAGGGGGTCCGTGGGGTCCATCTGTCAGAACACCAAACAGCAGCCCACACATCCACCTCACCTGGAACGCGTGACACGTGCTCGCCCACGCGTCGGCACGACTCAAACGTCACCGTGCTGAGCGCCGCTCCTCGACCTCCATGACCCACCGCGCTGCTCTCCCATTCTCAACTTTTTCTCACCCTCATCATGTTCCACGGTGACACACACAGAAACGCCCACGAGAGCTCCGTTGGCAAACGCTTCCCCTCCGGTGCCGACAAGAACCACCATCACCGCCGCTCGTCTCTGTTGAGCTTCGCCGCGAGCTAGACCTTGGAACACGATCTCCTCTCCATGCCTAACTCTCCTATGCCCTCTTCTCTCCTTGTGGCGTAGGTCGAGCACCTGAAGATGCCGTGCATCGTGCTCTCGGCCTTGCCGGAGATTCACCACAGCATCAATTCCATTCTCGTTGCTCGGTTGGAATCCGGCCACGTCCTTTCGCCAACGTCGTCGCCGGAGCAAGACAACCTCGTACACCAAGCCCCACGAGCTGAGGACCCAGAGGCACCAGATCCAAGTCTTCTTCTCCAACTCCGACCGCCAGCCAAACTTTCGATTCCCGACGCCTCAGTGAGATTCAGACCGATTCCTTGCATCAGTAGCCCCCTTAGGACCTTGTTGACCTCATGCATGTATTGGATTTGTGAATCCCTGGTGAGAACCCCTTGGAGCCATTCACCCGGAGCTGTCGTTGTTGCCGAGCCATTTCACAGGACGCCGCCGCTGTTCGAGCCTCGCCAGCACCGGTCAAGTACATGGTGAGCATCCTGGAAGTCCCAGAACCAACATGCATGCACTAATTTGGTCGGAAACAATCTAAACACTAATATGCACCTACATGCCGAAGCTTGCCGTCGCTTCCATCCCCGCTGCTAACTATTCCGACCACCTCAGGATGTGCTTAAGCCACTTATGGGTTCGCCTGGAGCTGCTGCACATTTTTTCTTTTGGTCGCATTCCGAGATTTGTCGCTGTTCATCGTCGCCGCCACCAGGAAACCACCGGAGTCGCTCAACGTCGTCGTTCGCCGTCGCTGCTCAGCGCCGAGCCACTAACATGTGGGACCTCTGCTATTACATGCTAAGGACCAGATTAGAACAGGTTTAAAACTTGTGTGGTTTAAACGGTAAAACTTGTTAGATTTACATGTGGACCCGAGGACAAACTTGTGATTTAATAAAACTTGAAGCGTTCTTAATGAATTTTGAATCTCCACGTGCGAAGGACCTCAGGATTTAATCCCAGGAAGCCGGAGGACCTCTTTATAAATCTGCACTCGTAGACATGTAGGCCCGGGGAAATAAAATCCAAGAAAATATGGGAAAATAGATTTTTGACTTTTTTGTTCAACCGAAAAATAGATTTAACTTCAAAAATTCACAGAAAATTCATACAAGCTCCAAATCCAGTGAATCAAATTTTGAAAAATTCATAAATTCATCCTCCTTCATTCTGTGAGGTATAAATTGACTGAAACTACCATCTAAAAATTTTTAAAAATGAAAGACCTAAGTAAGACATATAAAATAATTAAGAAACTTGATAAATTACTATCTTTTACATACAGTTGAATATAGTGAATATTTTTCCACTAAAATTCATCTCAACACAGAACCAAGCATCTGTAGAAAATTCATGCATTGTAGTGAATAACTGTATTTTTGCATAATTTAGTGTTTACTCGATATCGTTAATTAATTTTAAAGGAATTTCCCATTGACGGTGAGGAGGTTGATCCCAACATTCGTCAGGAAGGAGAGGTCCAGCAAGGCAAATTTTTTCCCCACCTCCTTTGATCATATTGGAACCTATGATTTTGGGGCAAAAGTGTTGATTTATAAATTGCATGCTTAATTGAATTGTCAATAATTAAAAGATGTAAAAATGGTAGAGTAACCTATTATTGCATAAACCTTCTTGATGACTTCTTTTGTCCCTTGTAGCCATAGAATGGGTTAAAGTACTTTCTTGTACTCATAGAGATTAAAAGTATAAGTTTAATTATGAAATATGCTTAGCGTTGCTTAGATGATTTTATTGGATGTTATGGCAACTATTTAAACATGAGTTTTGATGATTTACATTTCTCAATCAGAAGTATGTTCTCAAATTAATTGTGAACTAAAATAATGAAAACTTGATTTTCAAACTCGGGCGGCAAATGGTACACATATGTGATAGTTGTATACCGATAGGGGAAGTGCTTGCCTGGGTTGATTAAGGACTGAACTCTTTGTCACCATCTATGTATACAGTACATCGACATGTGTTAGTATGAGATAACCTTAGTTGAGAAGTTGTTTATGATTTAACCTTGCATGGGAGGCTGTGGTAGTATGAACTAGTCTTGCTTGATAGTTTATAGAAACTACTCATGTTTAATGCGAAGGAATGGTTGTTCACCTAGCGACATGAGCTTCTAAGTATGTCCAATACAACAGTGTAGTGTCTCGTGGGTTGCTTCGCCACGGCGTCAGGTTCAGTAGGCCAATCGTCCTGACTAAGGATCTGGACTTAGTGTGGAATTCTCACTCACCGTGCTCACGCAAGGTTGGATCATAGGCAATGGATTAGCTTCGTCACAGATAGTAAAACAGATACTTTTCGGTATCGCGTGCCATGTTTTTACATGATTACTATTATACGTCATGTGGGTAAAGATTTACGAACTCTACAGAGTAGAAACTAATCGGTTAGTCGTGCCCGTGGTTATGGGCAGCATCGTGAAGTGCTAGGAGTATAGTTTTGGATCTTTCTAAATGCATTTGAACTTGTTTCTTGAAATTTTGAAATCTGAATTCAATTGATGTTAATGAAACTACTATCATGGAGGATAGTAAATTGCTATGTATATATGTATATGCTTATGCCATGACATTTTATTATGAAAATATGATAGTTTTCATTCTACAAATGCTATTGAAAAATTATTGCCAACTAAAACTTGCTTTATGCAAATTTAGCTACACCACAAGCTCTCCTTGATATACCTTGCATGTAGAAATTTAGATGTTGTCTTGCCAATATATTATTAGATAATGTACTGACACCTGATCTTGTTACTATTATTATTAGACTTATTTGCAGATGATAGTATGCCTAGTGATGAGTGCTATCCTGCGGGTGACGAAGATTTCCAGGATGGTTCTTACTAGGGGTTACCCTAGTCGGTATGCTTGTGGGTCTTTGGGTAGACAAGCTTCCCAGAACCTTAAATATATTTGGCCTGTCGGCCTATGTACCTGTAATAGTTGTAAATTATCTATCTGTACTCTGTTGTATCTTATGTACCTTGTAATTGTGATATTTTAGCTAAGATGAACGTACTGAACTAGTTCTTCCTGGGTTAGTTTTGTATTAGTACGGGTTTTGAATATTTGAAATCCTCGCTTGGTATCCTCCCCGTAGATCAGTCCCTGTTGTATGTAGTTTCCTGGTCGTCATCTTTGAATGGTTTGACGAGCATACAACGGGTGTGACTGGTGAGTTACCTTGTCGAGTATTTCTCCTATTTACTACTCGGTGCTTCAAGTGTTATATTGGTGTACAATTGCATGCCCTCATGTACGCGTGAGGATAGGTGGCTATTATGCGTGTATGGATTCCACCTATCAGATATCACAGTGATAGGCTGAAGGTAATGTAATATTTGATGTGCCCGACAACTATGACGTCCTTTCTGTTCTATTCTATTCGACACGTCGAGGCACCGAACATTGTAACTACTTGAGGGAATACTTTTAGATTTAACTAATAAAAAATTTAATCAAATATACCTGATTTCCCTATGGCATAAGATTCTAACTTGCATCTCAACAACACTTCAATAGGTTCGACCACTTTGCGAACTCGAGGTTCTGTCCAATAGTAAGCCACGAGTATTCAAAGTAGCATAGCCTGTCAAGAGGACGCATGAGAGCACCGGATGTGGCCATATGTCCCTTTTATAGGCATCGTGACCCTCGAGACACAATCAACGGACATCCTATGCAAACAGTACACTGGACCCACCCAAAGTCTGTACTTTTTTACGTAGTACTCGACTCAGTGCGATGTCCCTCTCGTCATGGGACCCTCTTAGCACTTTCGACGCAAGACCACCACCTTTACCTTTTGGCGCACATACTAATTGGACTGGTCGCACGTGTCTGTAACATCGTTATCATTCATTTATGGGTGCCAGAACAACACTTTCGGTGCCGTGATTCTCGTTGTCGGCGCTGTACTCCTAAAGTGGTGCTCTCACTATCCTCTGCCCTTTATAAAGCATCTGTTCGAAGAGATGAGTCACATCACTCCTTGCAAAAAAACTGATTGAAAGCGCTCTGGTACACTTGCAAAATATCAGACTAGATTCTTGCGCAAGAACTTTGTGCATTTCACGTCTCTTACAAAGTTCCTGCTGTAAGAATCTATTTTGTGAATCTGCAACCTCTGCAACCTGCTGAAACAAGAGCTCAATACATGCGCAGAAAGAATGAGTACGAGCGCCAAATGGTAAAGTTATATTTTTTTATGTGTCAAGCATTTCTTCTCTCCCCTCACCCCACTTTTTCTTTTTTTCCTAAACTTACTGAATTTTTCAAGGAGAGGGGACATAATTTATATAATTTTTTAATTATTTAAACCTTTTTGTTCTTAATTCTTACAAATAAACCATTCGAAAAATTATTTCCAAATCTAAACCGTTTGGTCACACCATCTCGCCTAGCATGATAGGTCCTATCCTATCATGCCAGACATGTCGAACAAAGTGAGCGTGCTGGAGCAATTTTCCAGGAGGGCGGGAAGGGGCCGCCTGCAAAAATGTAGGTGCCCCGGGCCCCCTGGCCTTGTCACGTCAGCTAAGCCGCCCTCCCGAGAATGGCAGTTTTTAAAAGAAACTAAATATAAAAATAAAAAAATTTGGTAGGAGTTGGCAGGGCTCCTGTCAAACTTTTTTGCAGTCGGCTGGACTTCTGCTGACCTGTGAGAAATCGGCAGGAGTCCTACCGACCTATGAAAAATGGTAGGTCTCCTGCCGATTTTCCAAACTACTTCTAAAAATCGGCAAGAGTATATTTGTGCAAATTTTGGAAACCATGGTATAGTTTTGCAAAAAAGGGATTAAAAAATAATACTTAAAAAATTCAAAGATGTACACCTCTAGCCAGAATATGAACTATTCGAATAGTCGCATCCTTGGTTATGGGCAAACCTAGCAATGTACCCAAGTTAGAAGTTTCCTCCTAAATTAAAATGGTGCCATGGCTTAATGGGCTAAAACCTGATGGTTGACCTAGTTTGGTCTTGATGGCCTGGTTTAAGGCAGGTTCGTATGGTTTCGCGGCCTTGGTTGATAACTTGAATATTAGACTTAGAAGCTGTCGGCGAAACGGGACAGGGGGTCCCACATGCCCTGGGGACGCGTGGGTCTTCGGCCACGGCAGATCCCCGGGGGGCCATCTTTCCACCGGGCCCGGGCACGAGCCCGGGGCGTCGTCGCTCCTTCGACCCCGGGCTCGTCCCCGGGAAGCCATCGCCATCGGCCCCGGGCACGTCCCCGGGGCGTCCTCTATATCAGCTCGGCCCCGGGGCCTCGTTGGCCTCGGGCCCGTGCCTCGCCTCCGGGCGCCACCACCTCACTCCCTGCTCGGGGCCCACCTGTCGGCCCCCGGCAGACTCTGCGCCAGCCCTCCAGACAATGAGGTGATAGGGCGCCTCCCGCCTGTCTCCCAACAGCATCCCGACAGCGTCTCCAGGAGACAGCCGCTGTCACATCTCCGTACTCCAGCCGCCCGCAGCCGAGCGGCAAGACGACCAGACCAGCCACCCTCGGCGGCCGGGCCGACACCACCTTGACGTCCAGCCGCCCACAGCAGACCACGCTCTGGCCGACCGCAGCAGCAGAGCCAGACGGCGACTGGATGTCCCTCCGGCGCGGCGCGGCAGGCGGCGGCGTGCGTACGAGCGGCAGGGCAGATGACAGAGCTTCCTCTCCCTCTTCATGTATTGGCCCTGTGGACTCCCCTCACCTATAAAGGAGGATCCATGCCTCTCTCTCGGCAGACAGAGTTCCAGCCTCAGGCCACCCAGGCCAGCTCTTGCTCTCTCTCTCAGAATCGCAAGTCCCCGGGCTAGCTTCCGAGCTCCCCACAGGGTCCACTTTGTAACTACAATCCCACATTCATCCACCACAGATAGCAAACCACACACACAGGAGTAGGGTATTACGCTCCGGCGGCCCGAACCTGTATAAATCCTCGTGTCCCCCTTGCGCGCGCTGTTCATCGTCTTCCCCACTTGATCTCCACAGTTCGGACGGTCCGGACCGTGTTCGGACGGTCCGGACCCCTATCTTCCAGCTCGGGCCCCTCTGTTTCTGCCTCGAGCGCTGATCTCTCTTCTTCCGCTTGACGCCGGCTTCACCTGAGAACCACTCCCCTGGCCGAATCTCAAAGGGGGGTCTCCTGACTTCCCGCCGTCGAGGTTTCGTCCTCCAACAGAAGCGTATTCTAAAAATGCCTTGAAAACCCTAAAATGTGTTGGAATGCTGATTTGCTGCAAAATAGCCATATTAAATATCTCTTGTACACTCTTAGCATTATACTTGCATTTGCGGGTGTGACCTGTTGAGTACGGTAGTTATACTCAGTCTTGCTCCATTTCAACCATCTAGATGAAGAGTGCTTTGTAGATGAAGGTTTCAATGTCTAGCTCGTTCCTACCATCATGCGCCTATGGGCTTGGTGGCCTATCTGTTTAGTCTGTTGTCTTATTGTTTATCTTTGTTGTGTTGGACTTTTGGTTGCCCATGTAATAAATACTTTATTTACGCTTCCGCTCATGCACTTTGATATTGATCAACTTTGTATTGTTGTGTACCTCGCCTCCTGGGACGAGGATTAATAACTTGCGAATGGAAATGGTTGTGTCATTTCCAAACCCTACATACACAAACCCAACGCCGTGGTTTCAAGCAAACTGGTTGGCTTGCAAATTCCTAGGCGAGGTTCTTGCTCAAGGACTTTGTGGACTTCACATCTCTCACAAAGTTCCTGCCGCAAGAATCTCAGCTATGAATCTACAAATGCGAATTTTCTTACACCCGTTACGAAGGTGAATATTGCCACGCGAAATTCGATTGATTATGCTATGACCACCGCTTATTTCCCACTTTTTTTCATTCATATTGTATGTGCAGTAAATACAAATGACATCTAGACGTTGGGGCCATGAATATCTTTTCTGGAGGAAGGATTCTTTTGAAGGCCTCATCCCACCTTGGACAGACCGTCTGTTGTGTCACTGTGGTGATTGTTGCCAACTGGAGATATATTGCCCGATGGCAGAGTATTCGTGGGAGGAGATTCTTCCTCCATCGAAACATTGATGAGGAATGGATTGTATGTGCTTACTATTTCACACTCTTATTGCTATGTCCAAACATTAATATTTCTCTTACAATAAGAGTAACATATCTATTCATAGACAGACTGAAGGATGTGTGGGTACATTGAATGGATTGACACAGAAAATCCACATTTCGATGGAACAAGGTGGTATGCACCTAGCGAAACACGAGCTCAATATGTGCACAGAAAGGAGGCGTACAAACGGCAACTGGACTGGAGATCTAATCCGCTAGATCTCCTTGCATAGACCGAGTGTTCAGAGTGTGCGTGTGGTGACCGTTGCTAGGTTGCAACGTCCTTCAAAGAAGATACCTATAGGAGGAGGTATTTTCTTTGTCGAAATTTTGATGATGATTTCGTTGTAAGTTACAATCATAATTGCCTTTCATTGATCGCTCATATAAATGGGTTCATCTACTGTACCAATCAAAATAATTTTTGCTACACAGGTAGAGCCAAGTATGTGTTCCTTCACACAATAGATTGACATGGAAAGACCACCGTCCCATGGCCAAAGGATAACACATGCTGAAACGAGAGAACAATACATGCGGACGAAGGAAGAGCACTAGCGACAAGTGGAGGTTGCTAGTTTTCACTGGAGAAACAATCCGTTAGGCCTGCCTAAGTGGTCTGAGCGTCTAAAGTGCACATGTAAAGATCATTGCCATATGACAACAACGTTCGCACGAGGGACCTACGGGAGGAGGCACTTTATTTGTCCAAACATAGATGACGACTTTCTTGTATGTCTCACTCGTAATTTCATATCATGTTACCTACTATTACAACATTCAAATAATCATCTTTTCCATAGGAAAATCTAAGAATGTATGCATTCACTTCATGCATTGACATGAAGCGACCAAACTATGAAGGCCGAAGGGTCACGGAGGCTGAAACATTTACAGAGTATAAGCGCATAAAGGATGAAGAACTTCGAAAGCAAGAAGAATGGTAGAGAAGACGTCGATAGCCACTCGACAATCATGAAGCTTGACAATATTATATTTTTTATTTAAATATGTCGTTAGTGAACCATTTACGCTTTTAGTATATCGTGCTAAGCCTTAAGTCTATGTGTAATTTGTGCAAACTTCTTTTCCGATTCAAATGTAAGGTCAAATGGAATTTTCAAGCAATAAATAACTCTTCTCTTCTTTTTTTCTAGAATTTATTAGGATTAATTAGAAATTTTCAGGGAGAGGCAGAGTTTATATAGGGTGAGGGCATACATAAAATATAAAAATAAAAAATTTTCGTGAAACCTCACTGCAGCCGTTGACCAATTCAACCCCTCACCCTCCACAACAACGATCTTCCCGCTATAACTACTCCCCCACCTCCTCCTGCACGCACACCCACGCACCAATGGCGCCGCGGTGCAGCAACGCCGTCTTCGCGGCCTTCAACGTCGTCACCCTCCTCCTCGGCGCCGCCGTGCTCGCCGCGGGCATCTACTACGGCGCCCCTAACCGCGTCACCGAGTGCGAGCGGTTCCTCCGCACGCCGGCGCTCGTCCTGGGCGGCGCCATCGTGGCCGTCTCGCTGGCGGGGCTCGCCGGCGCGTGCTGCCGCGCGTCGGCGCTGCTGTGGGCGTACCTCCTCCTGACCGGGCTGCTCGTCCTCGCCGCCGTCTGCTTCGGCGTGTTCGCGCTCGTCGTCACCAACGCCGGCGCCGGGCGGGCCGTGTCCGGGAGAGGGTTTAAGGAGTACCGGCTCGGCGACTACTCGACGTGGCTCCGGCGGAGGGTGGAGGACGGCGGCCACTGGGTTAGGATCAGGAGCTGTCTCGTCGACGCCAACGTGTGCCGGAGCTTGAAGAGGAACCAGACGCTCGACGAGTTCATCAACTCCAGCCTCTCGCCGGTGCAGGTTCGACAACAAGCTAATTTCGCTATATAATCTCCTCAAAATTTACTTGATTCATTGGTATTTATCATCCTTGGTGATAATCTTATCAAAATTTACTTAACCAACTAATTTTGTTGGTAATTGAGAATACTTGATGCTAATTTGTGCACAATTAATAATTCTGTAATTGCATAAATATTATTTCAGTAAATCTACATGAATTGCATGATCAGACTCACCGTGATAAAAAAGTAATTTCTTTCTTTAGCAAAACAGTGCGAACTAGATTGATATGACTACTCCCTTCTTTTCCAAATATAAGCATTTTAATGATTCAAATTTTGTACACAATATAAACATTTCTAGAATACCACTTGTCCCATTTTCACCTCTCATTCAAATTTCTCTAAATTTTACCCCCAACTACCTTCACACCCCTAACAAACACCTCATTTAATGGGGCACTATAGTCTTTTTGTTTTAACCTTACTACCTGCTAAACAACCTAGAAATACTTATGTTTGGGGAGGGAGAGAGTAGTTACTATAAAAGAAGGTTTCAAACTCTGAATTTTATAAAAAAAAAATAAGAATTTTTGGAGGAAAAACTAATCTGCACTTCTTCATTGATCCAAGAAAGTGGTATTTGTGATATATAATCATGTGTAGCTTCCATTTGCTAAACTGGATTACACTTTGCCCAATGTCAATATATATGACCTCTTCATCTCCATTGCTCTCAGATACTTATGACTACTTTGCTTTGTTGACCCCTTCAAGTGATTCATTGGATAATGCTCAACTCACTGCTTTTAATTTTTGTGTCGTTTACATGATTACATCATGTAGAAAACAGCTAGGTTGATCACCAAAACAGCACGATACCACCACTGCAATGTATTTTTGCACGGTCTTGATGATCTCACTTCTAACCTAGTGCTGTATCCCTGACGCAAAAAGCAGTTCAGAGTTTTGTGCTCCTATCTCGTCAGTACCTTTGCAGTTTCTGACCTCACACTACCTAATTAGGTCTGAATTTTGCTGATGACATTTGCTTCATTTTCTAGAATAAATTTAGTACTGCGTTTCTTGAAAGTCGATATAGGACATCTGTTTTGCTGCTCCTTCATCACAAATTCAGAGGGTCTGATATTTGTTCAAAACCTAATTAGAAAATTACACATCTCCAGATTCGTCTGGCAAACTTAACAGTAAAGATCGTCAACACCAATATGCATGATAATCACAACAATGAATTCTGGAAGACATACTGACCAAGTCCAAGCAAACACCTTTCTATGGCATCATGAAATCTGACGTTTAATAACTATCAGGACTTCATCAAAGTCATATGCACAAGGGTAGAATTAATTAATACAAAGATACACAATTCTCTTGCGTATTCACTGAAAGGCTAGAATTGATAGGCCATGGCACGCCACCGATCCACGTCATAGCAGTTGATCAACATCAGCAACTCATCTAAACTATTCAACTTGAAGTAACAGGATAGTGATGGTAACAATGAATCAACTGCTCATGGACACCCAATTGATTTGGTCTTGCATGTTCACTTGCAAGTTGCAAAGACCTTCTGCCGTACATGTTTCTTCTGCCTTCAGACAACCATGGCAGAGTGCAATTTGCAGCTGATTATGAATACACACTTTGATTCAGTCTTGTGCACTAATTACACGCTTTGATTTTGAATAACATCAGATGCTATCACATTTTTTATAAAGAAGCCATCTTATTGAAGATAATAAAAGAGGTTAAGACCTCAAAAGTTAGTTTAAATCTGTTCATCTTGTGTTTGCAGTCTGGATGCTGCAAGCCACCGACTGAATGCAACTTCACATACAAGAATGAGACCTACTGGATCAAGCCTCCTGGCCCCAGCAACTACTCAGACCCAGACTGCAACTCCTGGTCGAATGACCAATCTGAGCTCTGCTATGGCTGCCAGTCTTGCAAGGCCGGTGTCCTGGGCAACCTCAGGAGCAGCTGGAAGAAAATCGCCTTCGTCAATGCGGCCTTCGTCGCACTTCTAGTCATCGTCTACTCCCTCGGTTGCTGCGCGCTTCGGAACAACCGGCGGCACAAGTACTCGCTGGTTGGGAAACGATAGGATGATGAGAGGTTGGTTTTGTTCAGATGAAGGTTTTGTGGCTTGTGTATGTGTTGTCTTGCTGGTTAAATACAGGAGAAAATGTAATATTTCAGAAAATTTTATGCTTCAGTCATGTATGGATTATGGTTCCATGTAATGAATGATCACTACTAGTTCAGTTCAAATGTTATGGTTAACCTCTTGTTTGAGTGATGTCTCAGAAAAATGTAGATGCAATTTGTCCTGGTTAATTTTGAATACTGGAACAGTCACAGGATCAGCCGATCAGCCAGTGCAGAGTTGTAGACTGCTCTGTTAGCATGCAAAATAGGAATTATATTCTGAATTCAGATGTTTCAGAGTCCGAATTGCAATGGTTCACAGTAGTTTGTTAGTTTTGATGGTGCACTTGTTATGTTGACGTAATATGTCTGCCAAATTACAAATGCAGACGTTTGCATGCTGGTGTTCATACTTCATACTTGTCTGAAGACTTCATATTTGAGTGAGATGATCCTGCCCTTAATTCTGGGGTAGATATTGTTTTAACATTTTCTCTGTTCCCTGACTGACAGAGAGCACAATGAAACTTGTAGAAACTTCCTTCAGATGATTCAGTAAAACTACAGTTCCCCCCTACCAGTCTATAATGTAAAACCATAAAAGCTCATACCTTTACACTAGCACAAGCATCTACAAGTTGTACTACCCCATCTTGTGCTGGCATTATTGTAGCTACAAGACTGTACATCCCCACTGCAAAGAAGTTGAAAGTGCTAGGGAACTACTCAAGTTGGGGATTTGCAAGTGAATATTCGTCAGATTGAATCATTGCCACAGCAAACTCGGTACAAGCAGCTTGCAATAGTGCAGAGGAATCCTAGGTCTCTCTTGCATCAACAGTAGCTAGTAAGCTACAGCCTGCAAACAATTGATGCAGATATAGAGAGGGGCCAATCTTTTGGTTCACCAAACTTGTAGTGCTGATAATAATAATTTTACTTTTTTTCCTTTCCTACTGATGGACTTTGCTAAACAAGTGATTATGTTGAAAGTTTTATTCTTCATAATGTTGACCTAAACATTCACTGTCTTCCAGTTCCTGAGCCTGGAAATTAGTATGATTCTGAAATGGGATTGAGGATGCCCCTTCTCTTTCTGTGCTTAGCAAGAATCTAACATGTCTCAGTTTTCAGGTAAGGTTGTTCTCATAAAAATAAATAAGGGAACAAGGACAAAGGTACAGATATAGCACCTTAAATAGCTCATTTTTAAGGAAAAAAACTTGCAGATAACACGAAAATAGGTTGTTTTCAGGGATTTTGTTTTCATTTTTAAACACATATCGTTTGATGGTCAATTTTGATGAAGAAGAAAGTCTTTGTTTTGTCGCAAAGTTCCCTTACTTATGAATATGTTTATTTAATCATTTGTCAGTTTGGCCAGAAAAATACAAGCCTGTAATTTTCTGCACATGCCAAACCCACTGAAGCTGAGCCATCAGAAGATATCCATTTCATTGAGATTTGGAGACTAAACACACATGCATGGCCTCTCCTTCCCCAAAGAACAAAAGCTAGGTAATTAATTGACATCAAAACTTCTTTTCACCAAATGGATTATGGCTTTCTTCATCCTAGCTACTAGGAGATACACCTAAACCAAGATCCATCTTTGCACTGACATGTACTTGCACAATAGTTACATTGGCACTACTAGTGGTACTAGCTAACTATAGTAAGCTGGCTCCTTGAGGCTTTTGAGCTCTCTCCCATATTCCAGTTCTCTTGCTTTCTGTGCATAAGTGTGTTAATTAGAGCTTTGCATTAACTCCACTCACACATCTCATGCAGGTCTGCAGTCTGGCAGTAGCTGTGCCTGTCAAGTGTCAAGAACAGAGAATGTTAACTGCCAGGAGAATATGTAGCTGAATTATCTGTTCAGTGTGAAATATTCTTGCCAAATGCCAAGTAAGAAAAACAAAACAATCTCTGGACAAAATTAAGGAAAGTTCAGGAAGACAAATTGCTGAGGCAACAATGAGAAAATAAAGTTGTGATGTGGGAATTTTTTTTTCATGGAACAAAATTGCGTACTAATTAAGAACCTCAGTTTGGAATAGGTATGGTGTAGCTGTAGCACCAAAAATGAAGGAGAGGGTAAAAAAGAAGCGGCATTCGTGCCTCGAATTTTTTTTATCCATATTTCAGAGATAAAATTTTCATCAAACTCGAATTAGGATGTATATTTAAAATGTTAAACAAAAACCAAGGAATTTAAAAGAACATAAAAAATTAAAGCAATGAAATCTTGAGTCCTGAAAAAAATCATGTACTGGAAGGAAAATAAAAAGAAGATCTCTAACACTTCGTAGCTAGTGAACTAATTGAACAATGACTCATGAGACGTACCATACATAAGCCAGATCATTACAATGGCGCAAAAGAGAGTGATGTACTAATGTCTCAGTCACTGAGAAAGGTTAGTACCATCATTACTAGCTAATGAACAGTACTAGTACTCTCAGTTAACACTGAATTTCAGAAAAAAAAAACTTTCAAGGACCCAACCATGAAACTCAAACTAGAATAATAATAATAATAATAATACTAGATCATGTTCCACTATTAAGTTAGCAACTACCAAAGTGAAACAAAAATAAAATTACAGTACAAACATCTACAAATACCTTTGCATTTGACCAAAGTGAAACAAAAATCACACACATACCAGGATCATATTAGCATTTCATCCCAGCTGCAGCTTCTGTTGCTGCTGCTGCTGGGATCCTTTGCACAGGCTCTGCATGAGCTCCACCTGCGTCTTCAAGCACACGACGTAGTCCAGCGTCTCGCTTAACAACGAGAAGCCACGCAGCGCCCCGGCGCCGGGCACGAGCCGCCGGAGCAGCCGCAGCCTGCCCTTCACCAGCCTCCTCGCCGCCAATGCGCCGCCGACGCTCGCCGCCGCCATTGCCAGGCTCCTCCTCTTCCTCCTGGAGCTGCACACCCTCTGCGACCTCCTCACGATCCGCCTGCTCCTCGCCTCCTTCCTTCCGCCCGCCGCCGCCGCCGCACGCTCGTAGCCATCGCCGCCCATGATGCGGCGGAGGAGCGGCTCGTTGCGGCCCTCGGCTGCGTGGCGCGCCACGAGCGCGCGCGCCCACGGCGCCGCACGGCCGCGCGCCGACGCCATGGCGACGTCGGAGGACAGCCTCACGGCGTCCCGGCGCTCCCGGAGGCCCATGGACTTGGACGTGAGCCCGGCCACCTGCAGGCTCAGCAGGAGCCGCTCCATGAAGGCTTTCTTGAACTTTCTTGGAGCATACATTGCTGCTCACCTCCTAGCTCTTGCCACCCACAACCAACCAATGGCGGCCTTCACTTTCTTGGTTTCTTGGAGGAAAGAGATGGAGGAAGAAGAAGAGGAGGAGAAGGTGATGGTTTGTGTAGTTGTAGGAGATGATGGGTTTAAGTAGATATAAAGAAGCAGGAGCAAGGGAAGAAAGAAAGGAAGATGCATGTGGGCATTGGGTTTTGCATGTGGCCATCTACAGCTGCTATTCATTGCTGTGTGTGCAGGGACTATTGTCTCTGTTTCAACCATCCATTTGGGGTGTTTTATTATTTTTTTTTTTGGGGGGGGGGGGGGGGGTTGATGAGGACCTGTTGGGGACATAAAAAAATATGTGGGAATTTTTTATGTTTATTCTCTAGTAAAAAAAAATATGTTTTTGGTGTTTCCTAAAAATTCATATGGAATATAATGAATTAATCACTTTGTTATGGATAGGGCATTAAAGTTTGGGAGTTGTTCATGGGTTTTGGTGGTTAAAGTATACACAACTTATTTAATTGTAGTATGAGATGAGTAATGGTGCATTGGCCCACCATGAGGTTAATTGTTTGTATATATGTTGTTTTCTTTCCGAGGAAAGTATGAGAGACTTTTGAAAATATTTAGTGTTACTTAGTAGTGTTCCCTTGTTTTCAACAAATAATATATGTTGACTATTTTGTGCGTCAATGATGATTATTATTTTAATTTGAATGTGCATAGAAATCGGTGTTCAGAAAGGGAAGAGGAGAAATATCTATCTATCAACAAAGAGGGACCCAGTTTGAAATGCCTTTTTCACTGTGAAAGTAGTTATATAACTTCCAACTGATGCTGTTTTATATAGATTATTTATTCATTTTTAAATAAGCTTAGGGGGTAAGAAATGGAAAGCTCTGAAGTATGCAAGATGATTGGGAAAAAAAAGAAAAGTGGGGAAAAAGAATGCACTTTTTTGGGGACATGTTATAAGAGGTTGGGAAGAGGGAAGGGGATGGAAGAGGCAGACCATGCACATGCTAGCACATGGTGGACTAGCCCCCACTTTGGACCCTAATAACATCTAAATAGTCCTCATTAATGCCAAATATTGTTACAGGAGAAAAGGCTGACATTTCCATTTTCCAAAGAAGACTCCTTAATCAAGTCCTTGATTGCTTATTTTCTGGCTTGATTACAACATCATTTCTTGAAAATAGGTTAAGGCCAATGGATTTTTTTTCCTATTTGCTCTTTTCAAGGGAATCATCCTGTAACTAATGGAAAGTTCATTACATTCTTCCACCCAAAACCAGATTGTGTATTTTACCTATAGATGTTATTGTTATCTGTTACCTAGTAATGTTGCAAGAAATGGCTGAAATTACTCTAAAAATTCATAAGAAAAGATCACTTGAAGAATCATGTGTTCCAATTATAGTGTGGTGTGGAGTCTGACATTTTGAGTTGAAAAAGTCTGTTCTTAAAAAATATCAGTTTTCTGGTCATTAGCTTTTATTCCCTCATATATCCATAGCCTTTGTTCTTTGAAACCCCCCTACTTTTGAAGCATGGAAATTGTACTACATTAGAGCATCTCCAACAGATGATCCATCCGAGACGCTACTCCATATTTACCGTGTGAACAGTGAAAAAAGGCATGGTTGATCCAACAACAATTCTTTTTTTCTTTGGAGTATCCAACAACAATTCTGTTCCATGCATTCAGCAAACAGGAAGCATAAGAGATGCTTTTTCTATAAGCTATAACTGAATCTTCTCTGAACTACGATGTCTAAGTACTAGAGCTATCGCATTAGGGTAAACAAAATTTCAGGTAATCAGGTAATGCCATTGATTAGTCAACTTTCTCCATGCCTAAGCAATGCACATGCTTAATCAATGGTACAAACATGACTACATGTGCCAATTAGAAGGTACAACAATCAGGCCACAGCATAGTGCTGAAATAAGCCAGGAGGAGCATGCTGCATGCCCTGCATGATTCTTGCACAGGCAGCTTTGCATGCATGTGTATCCCCATTAGCAAGAGGGGGTTCCTTGACTTTGCATAGTACTTGGTGGCCAGAGCATTTGAGTGCAGTGGCAGTGAGGCAGTAACATGGAAGCATGATATTCTGTAGCTGTGGGGGCATTGCTCTTGTATGCATGCATGCCCACTACTAGCTTTCTCTTCCACACCATTATCCTCTCTTTGCGCCAGAACTGAAAAAATAGCCAGTCACATGGCATCCACATGGGGGTTTCTAATTCCATTTTTAAAGTTACATGTTACTATGTAATTGGGTTCTATCTGACATTATTTATTTACTAGTTATTTTTCTACTTTTTCTTTAAGATAATGGAAGAGCGCAAGACACAACAAGGATCAACACTACGCACACGTTTTAAATTTATGGAACACAATATATGAACCAACATATTTGTAATCTGTCGCAGGTGCTAAGAGAGCTTGACAAAATTCGATCATCATGCATTTTGGATAAATTTGTAACTAATTTTATGGAAATGGTATAGGAAAAACTCTAGCTAAGGTCAGACCAGAACCTACGCAAAGATGTGCATTCTAGCTAGCTTCCCATGTACAGTAGTAGCAGCTTCAAGTGACAACTATGTACACTGTTCAACTTGCAGTTGATCGGACTAAATCCTTTTCTAATTAATACAGTCAACGTGTTGCTGCCAACACCACATATGTATATTTGGCTCATTTGTTTTGTTATTAAAAGAAACTACGTGCTTATTAGCCTACAAGAGACAACGCTCCTATGTGCTCATTTGGAACAAAGGAATAACCCTTCTATAATGCTATGAAATTTCTATGGATTACTTCAATTCAAATGAATTTTGGAGAATTTTTAACATGAGGTCCAACCTCATGGGAAACTTGCCATGTGTCTTTCTCTCTCCAAATTCCATTACTCTTTTCCCTAGAACCATCCAAACAACATATTTCAACTATTCCTGTGTTTTATGAATTCTAAGGATTCAACAAACCATGAAATTCTAATCCTGCATTTTTCCTGTTCCTTTGCTTTTAGAATCCTATGTTCCAATGGAGCTCTTAAACACTTGCTTTATTCATGAATAAAAAAGTAGATAAAGTTTGCATAATAAACTGCAGGTATAGAGTATCACCGGGACACTGCAGCTATAGAATATAATTATCGAACAGATTGTTGCAATATGATGTAAACCAGCATCCTACATTTTGACTATAGTCATCTTTGATGTACCCATCTTGCATTTCTAGGGCATTGTGTAGAATGAATGTAGTGCCTGCTAGGCTATGTATCTTAAATTATCAACAAGAATGTAGTAGCAACCACCCAGATGTTCAGAAACTGCACAAAATATCATTTCCGATGAATCTTGGAGCATGATAACTTATAAGGGTTAATTAGTGTGTTCCTTTGCATTTCAACAAGATATCATTTGATTTCTACGCTCATAATTTTACCAAAGCAAGTCTAGGGCAAATCATCATTATCATCATGTAATTGGCTCCAGTGCTCTAGACAATAGTAAGATGGTAAAAGAAAGAGAGTGTGAAGATCAGAGAGATGAATTGTCAATTTCTTCATATTAGCATCAAATCCAACTGCCAACATATGAGGGGATGGCCCCATAATTTCTGAATGGCACACAAGGCAAAGCAGTGATAGCTACACACTAGTCAATAGGAGCTGGCAAGGACTGCTGTACTGTGCTTGGTGAGGCTGTCCCCTGGAACCACATGTTGCTATTCAGGTGCCTTTGCCATGCAGACACATGGACACACATGGATGGGCTCCTCCTGCCCAGCCAAAGCAATGCATCTCTCCTTTCAAGAATTATTAGAGAGATCTGAATAGAGAGAGCTAGCAATAGCACCCCCTACCAGTGGGACCCACACCTTCTGCCTCCCCTTTCCTGCCCAAAATTTAGCATGCAACTTGGGGTGATTTGGTCAAACTAATCAGATACTTTTGAGATTTTTGGTTCTTGGGGTTACTACTTACTAGGATGTAGTGTGTGCTGCATGCTTTGCTCCTAGTTAATCTCCACATGTCATTTGTTCCAAAAGGCTAAGATTAGATTGCTTTCCTTTCTCTGTAAAGGCTGATCATAACATTGATTAGGACAAAAGGCACAATATTTATTTGGAGAATGAGCTACCTAATCAAATGTTCATATTGATATGGAGCTAGAGAATCATGTGAGGGATTTGATGATTTTAATTCCTATATTTATATCAGGATGAGTTAAGAGGTGCTTTTGAAGAGATTTGACCCGCTATCAAAGAAAAAAGGAGAGATTTGACCCGATTTGTTTACGGCCATTTTTGAGAAGAACATGTGACCCCATATGTCAGATGATAGAGATGTCAAGGGCTCTAGAGGCTGCCCTACTATGTTCTATCCTTGCCCTTACTTTGGGTGAAATGGAAAAAGATTGGTCACACAAATCAGATATGTCCACTTGGACCCTAGGGTAGTGGACTGCATCCATGCTTTCATCAGTAAACTTGCACATGCTTCTGATTAGAAAAAAAAGGTAAGCTTAGTTTTATCCAAGGTAGCAACTAGCAAGGGTCAATTAAATTGCTTTGTTTAGTGTTCCCATCCCCTAATGCTTGCTCCCCTTGAAACATGGAGATGGGCTTGTCACCTCTGTCTTCTTGCTGCTGTTCTTATCCTGCTACAGATGGTGCTTAGTGGCAAACAAGGATTTGGTGATTAAAAATTTTGATGGCCATGCCAAAAGGTGATGAGTCAGCACCTATGTTTGTTATGAATAGTGACATGACACTAAATCCAATTTATTCCTTATTATCTCACGCGTGCAACTCGACCAACTGGCAAAGCATGTACGACAAATATGTCAGTAATCTTGTTACCTTTGCAAAATAATACTTAAAGCACAATAGTTCTATGGTCTATCGAACAACGGAATCGGAAACCAAACAAAAGGTTAGAGAGTAATTTTCTTGCATTTATTCATAACTTTAGCTTATTGCAAAAGGTTGCAATTTGAAGCTCCTTTAGAAGAAAAAATTGACCACATTTTTTCCCCGCACCTATGAATGCTGGTTGATTCCTCACAAATCCAGATGGCTCTGAAGTTGTGCAGCATCAGCAAACACATCCTGCCAAATCAGCCTTAGTGCTCCATTTGTCTGCACCCTTTATGTCACTCACACTTGCAGTCAACGGCAGTAGAATTGGTGAGTCATCTTCTTGTTGTTCTTTCCTATGTTTGTCACCCTCCCTGTAGACAGATAACGGCTTCGCAGAGTACACATAAATGTCCTATTCCAATCCTGCATCCACTGAATGTGATGCGACTAGAGCTTGCTTTCTGTGAATTCTTCAGCAGAGAGAAAAATAGTTTAGCAGAGATAAACAAGAAAAGATGGCCATTGGCCATTGCAGAGGGATCCGAGGAACAATGCATCTTATTTTCCCTGTGTTCTGTTTGTCGTTCCTGCTAGGTGTTTATGATCAGATGCCAGCATTTGCTCCGTACTGATCTCTGAGCATCATTGGAAGGTACTGTGGAATTTACCAGGAAAACACTGTTGGAAGTACAGCGACAATAGGGTTCCATCTCGCAACGGTAATCGGCCGATTTACCGGACTCGGAATCAGGATTTGGTACTGAATTATCGTTGCTGTCGTGTCTGTATGGCACCCCTTTGGAGGCAGGAATTTTACCGGAATTTTGTCTCAAACATGTAGGGAAGAAAAGAAGAGATTCACACAACAGTGGCTTGCACCGGTCACATCTTCATCTGCAAAGGTGAGATATATAAGCTGTAGATCCAGATTTCAACAAGATATCTCTCTCATGTTGTTGTTTTCACCACCCTTTGTACATGTTCCCTGCGTTGAATTTCAGGCACCGACCATTTCAAGTACCAAAACTTTGCAACTCTCAATCAGCACATGGATTTCATCTATTAACCATGCATCTCTTCACCCTTCCTAAACCCTAAACCTTAAGAAACAAAGCACTTCTCTTCACCCTTTCAAAACATCCTCAACCTTGTCTACGCAGCACAATAATCCTGCTTGAATTCTGAAGAATCTGTATCTAATTCTGCTCAGATATATTTCAGCAGATTCTTTCTGCTCTGAAGTGTGGTACAGCATGGCCTGATGATATTCATGCCTCTCTGAAAAACATTGGCTGTGGTATAATTTGGCCTAGGTTTCAGGTTCAGCCAAGAAAGTCTCTCATCATGTGTCCATCTGACGCCCTCCTGAGAAAACGATCATGGAGGGCATGTAAATGCAGGGTGAAGGGGGCCTGCAGCCATGGACCATTGCATGAACACGACGTGCCATCATTCCCTCGCGGTCCGTGCCACGCATGCCAGCCTCCTCCTTCTTCTTCTTCTTCCCCTGTACCCATCATCCATCGATGGTGAGAGCCAGCCGCTGGTGGCAGCTTCACCTGTAGATCGACGTCGACGACGGCGGTCCTCTCTTGCTGTGTGTGTGGTACCAGCCTTCCTCCTCATGTTTGGTGTGCGTCAGAAAGTTCGTGGCTTGTTTCTGATCAAGCATCTGCATTTGCAGAATGTACACATGAAACCTGGGGTTAGTGTACTTGAACAGTGCAAATATTATAGGGTAAAGACCCATGCGGTTATTTTTATTGATTTTATAAATATGGTTAATATATTGCTTACATTTTTTAAATGTGGTTTAGACTTTAAAAAGAGTTCATGTCAGTGTTAACTTTTCTAACGGTAGTGCTAAACAGTGCGCCTCATAGAAGCCCTCATCCTGCTCCACTCCTACTCCTCTCCTGGTGTCAAAATATTAGTCCCACCTTTACCCGAGTATTGAAGGGTGAGAGTAATTTTTTTATACTAGGAGGGAGTGGCAGTGGAAGCAGGAGAGGGAGGGGAGGGAAGTGGGATGGAGGACTTCTGAGGCACACTGTTCAGGCTAAACAGCATAGTAGGTGTTGTATAGTACTTCCTCTGTTTGAAAATATAAATCGTCCTTATTTTTCATAAAGTTAGCATTTCAAAATTTTGACTAATAATTAAACTAAAAATATATGTGTTTAATGCCATGCATGTAGTATCATTGAATTTGTATTTGATAATATTTTCATATGATGTTAATTTTGTGGTTGTTGATGATAATGTTATAAAAGAAACTATCGAATTATAATGTTGGAGACCGTGTAAAAGTTTAATACGCCTTGTATTTTCAAACAGAGGGACTAACATATTAATTTTGAAATTCGGAGTTAAAATTAATACTAATGTGCTAATTGAGAGTCCAATACATATACCATTTCATATTTATTAATTCCAAATTTTAAAGTTATTAAGTTTAGGGTCCATAAAAATTCCAACTACATGTTTTATGAATTCTCCATACGATCTAGGGCACCTAATCAACGAGATCTTTCTAGTTAACGTAAAAGCTCTCTTAGAATGTCCAATTAGTATATGTATGGATAGAAAGAGAGATGCATGTGAGATAATCATGTATATATACAAATAAAGCTCTCTGATGGCTGGTGCTGTTTGGTGGTCACCAAGATGATCTATCCTGGTCAACAGGATCTGTTCTTCAATTTTATTATTGTTATATTTTGGGGCTTGGCCCAGGCCTTATTTTGATGCATGTTAGTACTGGAAGCAATCTTGGCCGACATATACTGCATAAGAGTAATGGTTGAATAGGGATGTTCTATGAAAATACCTGCGTATTTAGTGTGTATTTAGTTACTTCTTTATTATAGAGAGAGAAAGGAAAACATTTATGCCGGTTGGTCTGTGGAGGTATATATGTTCTTTTTTTTTGTGAATGCAAGTGATTAGCCATGTAACTGGCTTTAAGTTTTAACAATAGCAGGTATAAATAGTTAGGGCGATTTTAGATAAAAAAAACTCGGAAATCGCTTAGTGCTTTTCTGTGAACTTCAAGTGCAACAGTACCCTACATGGATCCTTTATCCGATGATGAGCATCAGCATCCATAACAGATTCTAAAGAGATGAATGGATAAAGAACCTATCAAGAGGATAATTCAAGTTTCTGAGTTCAACTTATATATTCGTAAAACGAGGCAAACATATACAGAAGGCAATAAATAAAAGGTCATGTACTTGCATAAACAAATAATAAACATCAAGATCATTAGAAGCGTACAATATCCAGGGCACATGCGAACATGCGTGCATGTGCCATCACTGTGCACTCAAAAATTCAGGTACGGTACCTTGTACTGCACTCCCTTTACTTCGTTGTTGGACGAGCAGCATCTTTCGGGAAAAACTATGCCTCCCTGATGGTGATTTTTCAGCTTGGTGGTTTTCCGTTACATCTGTCACTTCACACAGCTGAAAATATAGCAAAACTTCAGAGAACAATAAGACCAGATTAAACAACCAAACAACGTCCTCTAAACAATTTTTATACTTTACAGAATGGACAAATACATGTTATCTAAAAAATTTATACATTGTCTAAAAAAAACATTTGTATCCTCTCTTTGCTTAGTGTTGCAAAATTTATCCAAAAAAGTTCTGCTCATGGCCATGCCAATATTTGGTCCCAATTTTTCATGCTAGCTATAAATTCTGATTCAACTGATGGGTTGGGTTAAAAGGGTTTATATGGATATTACTAGCTCACAGTGGGTACAGGGTACAGATGGCCCCACTGTCCCAATGATCTGCAGGGAAGGGCCCACTCAACAAATTTTACAGCTAAGGAACCCCATTGATCAGGGCATCCATTGATCAATCCTTCTAGCTCTGCAGTTTCTAACTCTAGGATAGTACAGCCCTACAGAATATCCACAGAACACGGCTTTTTCCAGCCAGATGTCCCAGAAAGCATGACAAACAGGTAGGTGAAGGGCTGAAGGCTACACCAGTTTCTCTTGGTTTCATCATTAAGAAAACCGATGAGTAAAATGAGGAATGAAAGGAAGACTACCTCAGTTTGAAAGCACAGATGAACTAAACCACTCTTCTCCAGTAACCAGGCTCCAGATTGGATCAAAGAATTGAGAGTATTTTTCTTTCTGGAAGAGAAAAAAAGCATTCAGTCTCAATACATCTTTCCTTTACTATGAAACTTTTATAGGATACATGTGCTTAAATGAGTATGGCTCGGCCCACTTAATGGGTCTGACAGTAGGGTTACCTGCATAATTTTAGCCACAAGAACAATGAAAGGCCAATAACAGAGGTGGGAAAACTGAACAGGAAATGGAAACTATTTTGAACGGAATAAAGAATCTAATATTAGATATGAGATGTGTGGACGTGCGATACATTTGGAATGGACATGTATCTGCTATGATGCTAAAACATTGCATTTTGGGCTTTTCCCTCTTAACATTGCACTCTCCACACAAAACCTGAAGTAGTCATGTAAAGCATCATTAAACATTGTCAATCTGTGACCTTTTGCATTTTGAAGCACCTATGGCCGCCTCACCCCATGACTCCAAGAGAGCTAAGATGCTACGCTCATGTATTTCTCTGCACTTAGTCTACCAGATAATATATGGTACCAACTGTCAAGTATAGTCATACTGGAATGGACTCACCTACAAAAACACTTCAGTGAGCAGCAATAAAAAGGCAGAAGTGCAACTATCAGAAAGACTCTTTAAAGACTCTTCGTGACAAAAGTTTTATCTAGACATGAAGTAGCACCAAAATGAGAATGTTGCATGCACCCATAGCATGTAGTGGACAATGAAATTTCCATTCACATGTACACACACTAGCTAAAGTATAAACTATCACCTACGAGGAAATACTGCGAAATTTAACTAGTAGAACAGTAAAATTCTTTACAAAGATATAAACACAGTAATTGAGTTCTCTAACAAATGATATATTAGGCAATAATGCCAACAGCAACATCCAACTAGAGCAATTTTTCATGTGAAATAACAATCCCTATCAGACTGAAACTTGGACAACTGCCAAATTTATTGGTGACCAGTGAGGCTTTATTGATCCCACATGCCCATTCGATCATTTGATATTGACATGAAAAGTGCTTGAGGTTGGGTATAAACCTTGAACTTCATAAATGTATAAAAACAAAATATGATTTGCGCATATGCTCTGAGTTCACCTAATGATGAGAGTCCCCATAGCACTTCAGAGTGTCAATAAGATGGGACCAAATTATACTGCTCTCCGAATAATAAGGCAAACCTGAAATGGCACTGTTATACATGACACAGCTCATTATGGAGATTGTTTGGACCATGGACCATCTATTTGAGCGTTTTTCACATGGTAGTAGAGAAGAAGATATCTGTATAGCACTGTTCAATGATTAGCAAGTGCAGGGCACTGAGTTTTTGTCAATTGTCCGCCTTCTTTTACAAATGGTTGGCAAGAAGATATGCACAATAGCCACAGTTAGTGCTTATTCTTTTATTTACTGTAGGTCGTCAACCACCTGCCCTCAGAAGGTACAAAGTAAAGTATTGTAATATAATTATGAAGGAGGTACTCAGAGCAAGTGAAAACAGCCCCAAATGGATCAACACACAAGAGAAAGAAAGCCTGGACCTCAGAAAACTTACCAGGAAGGAAAATAAAATCCATCGGATGCATCTTGGAGGGTATTAACCATCAGCCTAAATGTGCACATTATATGTCTCAGGCATTCTGGCATCCTAGAGGCAGATCACATGAATAACAGAATAAGGTATCAATGCTTGATGAATGCCACGGTGAGAGTTTACAAAGCACAAGAAAAACTTGAATCCATGAGGACATATTCAGATAGAAAAGACAATCACATTATGGGAAGAGAAACATAGTACTGTTGGTAAAATGGGTAGCAGACAGGTTAGGGCTCTCCTGACATCAAATGCAGTTCAGCAAGATACTCAAATTAAAACTGTTGCTTTGCTAAGAATAAGGACATAAAGAACGCCAGTGGTTCAAGCCGCATAATATCACCCATTCTTAAGCATTTGATTGTGCATTACGCTGTTTGAAGAAATTCATTCTCAACCTACATCCAATGCTAAAAGTTTTAGACTCGCTAATTTGGAAGTCAAATGGCACAACATATAAATGTTATTCTTAAATTGAACTGCTCCTGATCTAAAATAAACTTGAACTATCCCTCAATTCGACGGAAAAGAAAGGGTTGGTATTGATCCGTTTACTACATATGAGCCACCAAAAGGAGTTAAAAAGCTAAAAGAAGGAAAAGTTATGTAATCTTCGACCATGAGAAACACAGTGGTATCCAGATTGCATTGTTATTTTAGTTAAACCAGGGCTGCAAGTTCACAACAGCCAGCAGCCAGCAGGCGTGAAGATCATCAGTTTGTCATCATGGAGTCTATAAGGATAGGAAGAAATCTACACTTACCCTCTATTGATTCGTGCGAACTTCTCGTGATACTAAGAAACACCTGAAATGGGTCCTCCCCCGATAGTAAAAAATTAGCCAAAACATCCGGTGGATTTTCAGTAGAGGAATGGATAAAACATCAGATTTCTATGGCATCTTCAAGAGGCGTGGTCACCTGCCCATTCTATCGAACACCTCGAGTGCGCTCGAGGAGATTCACCTGGCTGCTCCGGCGCTATACGCCCCGTCGCCGTGCGAGACGAGCAGCCGGGCTGCCGGCCTGCTCCCTTGCGTGCGCGCGCGTTCCCTGCCGTCGGAGGCCTCCGCTGTCTCGCGTAGGGTGCGGACCTGGCGGGATCGCGGAAGGGGACGCCATGGGAGACGAGGCCACCGGGGAAATGGAAGCAGTTAAAACTGTTTCGCTTTTTAGGGCGCCCTCCTTGTGCAGTTTTATTTTCTTTAGAGAAAAACACTTGAAACAGATCGATTTTTTAGGATTAAACTGGTAGAAAATCCCTAACGTAAATTGATATGCAAAATTTTTGAAATGTTTCCTTGGTGTATGTTCAAAAACAATTTGTTTCCGAGCAGCATGTGAGCATCTTATTTCAAACTGATTATTTGATTGTTGAGAGAATGTATATACGTGCTACAAATAAAGTTTTTAACTGTTTGATTTAAGTAGCTAGGAATTATAAAAAAAATCAAGATTCAATCATAGTGTGACGTGTAGCTAGGAATTATAAAAAAAATCAAGATTCAATCATAGTGTGCCACGTCAGTGTTTGTAAGAGTTTTGCAATACAAAGATTGTACAAGCTTTTCCCAAAATGAAACCAGCTCCAGATCTCCTTGTGAGTCAACCTTCTAATGCCTAATAGCCAAAAAAAGAAAACAGAAAAAATGCCACATCACCTTAAAATTGAAGTCATCAAACCGAGTTCCATTAAAATATCAACCCAATTTCAAATACCTAACATACGGGAAGATTAGGTAACTTTTAATTGCAAGGTGTTATTTCGAGGAGTTATGGAACCTTCAGTAAGACATGTTGTATTAGAAAATATCATTCAAGAATTAAGAAAATAGCAGCAAATCGTGGGTTTCATCATATACTAGATTACTAGTACTAACTATTTGAAGCTTGCAAATTATCATACTTCCTTCAGAACTGTATTCTGATTGCTCAAAGAAAAGGAATTATGTTCTAGTAAATCCGAACGAACTGAATAGCATGTGCACAACAATCGAACAATACGGGGGGAAAAGAGAAGGGGTCATTTCACCATATTTAAAAACTTTTGGCATCAGGCAGTGAAAAAAAATACATCCATTAATATATACTATGGCAAGAACATAGTTATAAACAAAGATATTTACACGTAAGATCACACATGGTCTTTCTTCAGATCGAGCCAAAGAAGCAGCCTTCGAGGCCGCCCAAGAAACCTAGCCTTCCATGCAGGCTCCTCACTCTCATAGACGAATCCACATTTGTTGTACAGCTTCTGTGCTGCCTCGTTGTTGATGGCAACATGCACATACAGATCTGTTATACCTGCCAAAGTTTTGCATAGGCAAGCAGCATGAATACTGGTGAACAAAAAAGCCATCAATAATGTAAGAATGCAAATTTGCTACTATTATGATCTATCAACACTCCTAAATTGCTGTGACGCAAGGTACAATTTTGTCAACAGGGAGCAATCCGGTATCTTGTGAGTAGCAGTTCTGTATTGGACATTCTGCTGATAGACTCTTTAAGCTCATCAGAAGTTAACAGGATTTTATGAAAAACTAATCGGACTGTCAGTTTGTAGAAGGTATTGTTATGCTGGACATTCTCAAGTCTAATTACCATGCATTTACTGAGTAATGGACTTAATGATAAGTATAGCACCATCAACATACATGAAAGCAAATGAGTTTAGGCAAGCTAACAGAAAATGACTTACCCCATTCACGGGCTAGTTTCTTGGACTTGTCAACCAGTGCATAACCCAATCCATTTCTTTGAAGCTCCTTAGCAACACAAACATTGCTCAGATAAGCCCTCGTATGGCTGGATTCATTTGCCTATGACAGACGATAAAAAAACATCATTATAATTCTTTGAAGAAGCAAGAAAATGATTTGTTATTCATAAAACCAGTATTTTGGATCCTATTTTCACCTATACAATTAAAAATACCCAGGCATACCATAGGATATCCCACATGCAACTCATGCTTCTTTGATAACAACATGATATATGTGATCAGAAAGCAAGTATTGCAGATATTAAGTATAGTATAGTTAGTTAACTCTGTTTGAAACTCATAAAAAATGGCAATCGATAAAAACAAACCAATTAATTTAAGTTATGGCTTTAATCATGGTTCATCCTTAATTCCATGAAATTTCCAACAGAATACAATTCAAAAGAAATGAATAACATTACCCCAGGCCTCTTTCCGGTCAGTTCATCTGGTAGCCAAAGACACTGATTAAGGTCTAAACTGCCAACTACAACTCTCTCTTCTCCATCTTCCACAAACTGAAAGTGCAAGAACAAAAAAACAAGACACCAGATTCAGTGGACAAACTCTAGCATCCATGGATCAATCTGTTAAAAATGAATATTGGATGTCGTGTAAAGCTCTAGAAACAACATGTGGGCCAAAAGAGATGAATATGCTAAATGTAAAACAATGATGAGTGCAATTTTGATATAAAACAACATACAAGTACCACCATACTCGTCTGAAAAAAAAAGAGAGAAAACTACTGCAAAACTCCATAGCACAATTTGGCAATGCCCTTTGCTTGTGATAAAAATGAAACACAGTGCGCCCAGAAGCGCCCTTTTCAAAATGTCTTTCTGTTGTAGGCTTTAGGCCTTATCAGCCCTGAGCCTTGTTTAAAGATAAGGTTAATATTAAGTTGGTTTGTTATCTATTTTTGAGCATATGTTTCTAAATGATCAAGTCAGCCTATCATATGTATAACGATGAGGGTGTTGACTATATATCTTTTCATTAAGAATGAACGAACACCCAAGTCTCTTCTCTTCTTCAATCTAGCCTCAGAGCTAAGTCAAACCCTGTCAAAGCCTAGATTAGGGTGAGTCCCATACTCTCGGTACTCGGACCCATATCCAATACAAGCCATAACACCTCCTTGTTTAAGTATAACGGAATACATGAAAATTCTTGGGACAATGAAGTTAACTTTTTGCCCTTCAGAATGGCATACTCTAGTCACATGACATGGAGAAGACTTGTGCCAAAAGAAACATTCATATGATGGCATGATATACATATAACATTATACCTTACATGTAGAACAAAGCTCTTCCGCTGATGCCAAGGAAGGCAACAGTGGGACTGTCCCATTTATACATGAAACTCTTTGAAAATTGATCATCTTTCCAGAAATTCGATCTTGTAATGCTTCATACTCCCGTTCTGCCAGAGATTTTCTGAGATCCTAATACAACTTTAAATAAGTAAAACTAAAATTATTATTTAATCGTTATGATGGTTCACAGCCGGACCCAGGTAAAACAAGAAAAAGATAGGCATGTACAGGGAGTATAGATGGAAGAATTATTAAAAAGGTTCAAGGAAACATTACGATTCATACAATGTGGCAACATTTTGTAACTAGGGAAAGTCCTTTATACTAACTCTGTAGTGTCCTTGGCCAGAAGGAGTGATTTCAACAAACATAAAAGTAAACAGAAAACAAAGATGCAGGATCCATATGTTCTGCTTTTCTCCAAATTATATTTGTCAACAATCAGCACTAAATTTGCATCTTTAGAAAAGATAAGTGTTGAATGGCCTACCAACTATGAAAACTAGGCTCTGTTACTGGAACCTCAGAATTATAATTAATTCCTTACTTGCAACCTATTTCTTGCTACGGGATTTAATTAGCAAATTGAAACTCAAAGAAAGTTACAACGCTTAGCATTTTGTCAATCACAAACTAATCCACATCCAACGGGGGTAACCAACACATGAGCGGAGATGAAGCAGACGAGCAGGAAAAGGGAATCAACCAATCACCTCGGCCCCGTAGGAGTCGGTGGCGTACTCGTAGAATGTGCGGATGCGGAGGCGCACGGCGGCGCGGAGCTCGTCGAGCGTCACGAACTCCCGCACGGCCACCGCGCCGCTGCTCCCCTCCAGCACCAGCGGGCCGCCGCCTGAGGTAGTGGTGGCGGCGGCGCGGCACCGGAGGCGAGGCGGATTGATCGGGCGGAGGGCGCGCGGGGCGGCCGCGGCGAGGATCGCGTGGTGGTGGCGGAGCGGGGAGGCGGCGGTGGTGGGTGGGGACGCGGGCGGCAGCAGCCGCGGCGCCGACGCCATGGGGGCCGAGCCGCTCGGCGGCGGCTGGTGGTTTGGTTGGTTGGTTGGTTTCAACGACTCGGGAGAGCGGAGGCGTCTCCTCCACAACAGCCTAAGCTTAACTGCCGCTGTTGCTGCCGCCTAAAATAACTACTAACAGCTGCTCCCTCTATCTCATAATATAATATAGTTATACTTAAAATTTTAATTTATCCTAAATATAACTACCTAGCAGACATAAAAGATGAATTTTAACACTAAACTTTATATCTTACCTTTAAATTGCCCACATGCTTTAATCAGAGTAGACCCTACATCTCACCCACTAAAAATCATTTTTGACCTGCACCCTAATCCTTAATCTATCAAAAAAAACTGCTAGGTAGCTATATTTTGAAACGGAGGAAGTACTTATTGAGACTAAAAAGGTGAGTCGCTGCTGGGCTATATATACTGTCTTTGAGACTCTGGTTCTCTTCTTTTGAGATTATTTACTAGCTTATTAAAATGAATTATTTGTTCTAGTCTTTTAGAAATACGTTTTTTAAAAAAACTTTCTTCTACTGGATTGCTTAGACCACTTGTTTTAAATTATTTATGAAGTTTATTTCTTAAAATATCTAATTTATCTCTATAATTAACTAGATAATTTATATCAGTAATCCACTTAATAATCTGTTTCAAAGAGGGTCTTTGGCTCTTTTCAGGGGAGCTCGGAGTATGAAGATTCTGATAAGCAACTAGTTGAAATTGAGCTGTGAATTAAAAATCTTCTAGTATTATATTTTCTGGATTCTATATCTATTAAATTTTATAATCTAGACGAGAATCTAAATTATTTGGAGGAGATAGAGATTTTAGAGATAGCTAAAGTTGCCAGAAGCTCTTTTAATATGATCTTTGACTACTTTCAATTGGTGTAATATTTATAGTCCAAAGAAATACTCAAATATGCACATACTTAAAATGCCAAATCAAAAATAGACATGAATTGGAAAGGAGTGGTATTTGACGATAGGAAATGAAATTAGACATGTTTTAGAGGAAAACCAAAGCAAATATGGGGTTTTACAATTGAACCTAGGCTTGTGGACGTTTGGTTGGTTACAAAGGGGAATATATAGAAATAGGAGAAAGAGAGATTGTATTTTGCTCGTGACAAATCATTTATCATTTCTAATTAAGCTATATTCAAGAGCTAGTTCATGTTTGTTAATTCAGGAGAGAGATTTTGATTTTAGAAATTTGTTTTGAGCATGAAAAGAAAACACCTCTAGTGTGATAGTAAAGTTGCAGGGACGTGGCTGCACCCCTGTTGAGGTTTATGTTAACTTTAAATGTTGTACCTTATATTAGCAATTTAAGAGATTCTTTGAAAGGTAGAATTAAAAAACACAGGAACAGAAAGAACACAAGAATAGGATATCGTGTATTCTTGAATTCTACGGAACAAATCCACATGAATTTGTAAAACATGTTGTTTGGTAACATCATAGGAAAAACATAGAAACTCTTAAGACTCAAATAAGAGAAACCATAAGAACTTGCTTCATGCTAGTTTCCTCCAAAGTTCATATGAAATGGCCCATTCAATAGGAATTTCAAAGGAATTTGGGTGAGGTATTCCTTTGTTTCAAAGGAACCTATAGGAAATTTTCTCATAATTTTTCTTTGTTCCAAAAGAGCCCTAAACTAGAACGAATATTTATGTTTTATAGAAAAGCTTTGTTCTGGATGTTTGGTTGCAAAGGGAAATAGAGAAAAGAGGAGGAAAAAGATGTTATATTTTAGAATAAATTTCACAAAATCCTATATATTTTGATTCAAGTTGCACAAAACTATAGAAATTTTAACGTGTTACACATAATATAGGTATTATGGTCCTATAGTTTCACAAAACTATATTGTTCACTATTTTTTCTTTAATCTACTGAACATATGAATTCTAAACTTATGTACTAAACTTATGAGTTTATTTAATCTATCATCTAAATATTGTAGCCATCTAAGTTAATTATTTTTATTATGCTATAATATTAAATTAAATTAGTGAAGTGTGTGGTTTTGTGAAACCCTAAACCCATAATATATGGGGGTTATATTCCACGTGCTAAAACTACTGTGATTTTATACAACTTAATCCATAATACCAAGGTTTCTATGAAATTTACTCTATATTTTAATCAGCTAAACTAATTGGTTGAATTGCAGTTTTCCTGACCTACTTATTGTGTTGCAATGAAAGTGGGATCACCCAAAAGATATTTTTTTTCATTTCTAATTAAGCTATATTCAAGGGCTGATTCATATTTTTTTCTTAGTTTAGAGAAAAAAGTAACAAATGAAGCTTTTCAGAAGAAAATTATTGTGCGCATCTGCAATAAAACCTTTGATGTCATGGTGAAGTTTTACATGCATGACTTTATCTCCTGGAGTTTATGCTTTAAAGTTATGTACCCTTATTAGCCCCTTTAAATTACTTTGGCAACGAGGCAAGTATCTATTGTGGAATGCATGCATGATTTTTGCTTTTCTCAAAGTGGGATGACCAGCATGCGTTCAAACGAACTTTGCTTGAAGGGAAGGGGACGCATAATAGTTCAAGGGTTGAACCAATGCATGCAGGTTGGTCGAGTTGGTCACTCTTTGTTCTTTCTCCCAAAATTGTACAGCACATACAACTATGCTACTACCACCCTTTAACAAAATTTATCATAATCCAACATGTGTACGGAGTAGGGACAAGAAAAACTTAATCTATTGCGATGCAGCCATTTAACCACTTCTGTAGCACTAAATTAGGCGGGCAAATTTCACCAGCTAAACTCTTAGTTTTCATGACATGGCAAGTATTGTGGAACTTACAATGGGACAGTGTTATCCATAAACCCAAGTTCTTAAACTCTCATACTCATGCTGAGTCCTCAATCCCCACATTCTTAGGCCCATATCTCAGCTCTCAAGTAGTAGGCCCGCCCATATCTCAACTCTCAGGTAGTAAGGCCCATCACATCTATAGGCTCGAAATTTTTTTATTTTTTTATTTTTTTTAATAAAATATTTACAAAATTACATTTTCATTTAAAAATTTACAGAAATATACTCCTAACGCCCTTTGGGAGGGCGTTTTTTAAGAAATCGTTCTTCCAAATGGCGATTTAATGACGTGGCCGACGGCCGTTGGCCGGACGACCGGCGGTTGTCAGCACTTTTGCAGTAAATTGGCCGGCCCCGCGGCCAGGGTTTTATAGGCGGCCTCCTTGCCGCCCTCCTAGAGGGCGGTTTTTGGGGCCGCCTGCAAATTGGCCCATTTTATCAAAAAAAATCGCTTTCTGAAAGGGCGATTTTTTACTAGCTCACTATAAAACCCCCTCCGAGCCTCCAAAAAATTTATAAAATTTATAAAAATAGAAAAAAAGAAGAAAGAGCTGAGTGAAGGCGAACGAAAGCGGCGAAGCCCAGCCAGTTTACGGATTCATCTACAGGTAATATTTTATAACTCTTTGTAATTTCCATTTCTATTCATCAAATGATGTAGTATGTGTAGTATTGTACTACTTATTTCACAGGTAACTAAATGTTATGTTTGGTCCACAAGGTGTAGATCTATTGAAATTGAGCATAACGGCTAAGGACATTGATAGAGCGCATGAGAGAAGTTAGATTTTCTTTACTAGATGAGTAGCACTAGTTGGAGAAACGCTAGGGAGATGGAAATAAGGACGATGACATTTAATTTAATTTTTTGTAGTCACGTGTAGTATACCGTAGGTATGTAGTTGTATAAGGTATTTTTGGCATAGCGAGTTATAGCTTGCATTTATTTGGTTATAATGTAGGTTGCTATGGATGCATCCGGTATGTCCAGTCATCTACGACCTCCGATTGACGTGCCTCCACCGATGTGTTGGTGTGGAGATAATTGCAAAGTCGCAATAAATGAGAAGGATTACACATACCGACAAAGGTATTGGATGTGTGCTAATTATGCGTACTCCCCAGAGAAGCCGAAGCCACAAGGAAAGAAGGGGAAGGCGAAGAAGTCAGTGGAGGTAATACGAATTATCTTGTAGTACGAAATATTTGAAGCTTTGAGTTAACAAGT
Organism: Oryza meyeriana var. granulata; assembly: GCA_003991445.1. NCBI lineage: Eukaryota > Viridiplantae > Streptophyta > Magnoliopsida > Poales > Poaceae > Oryza > Oryza meyeriana. The sequence continues at coordinate 67,303 of RYFJ01003446.1, forward strand.
TTGTATATGTCAAGGCATCGAAGCCTCCTTCGCCTCTGTGCGACTTTGTGCTGTGGATAGATACGGAGATCCGTCCACAGGATGTAAAATTTCTTCGCAGTTTAAAAGATTGGAACTAGGAGCGGTGCCAACGTCGTTGGGTGGTGCAAGAAGAGTGAAAGGTTGAGCAGAAGAGGAAGGAGGAGAAGGAGCGGCAGGAGAAGGAAGCCCATGAGGCAAAGAGGGAGAGGAAGCGGAAGAGGGCACTGCGTGCAAAGGAAGCTGGGCCAGAGGAGGCGAGAAAGGGGAAGTACCCACGCTGTACACAGTAGTTGCATGTCTAGTCGGATATTCATTTGAAATACCCTAAGGCATGTAATAATGATAACTAGAAACGTTTCATGTGCCGTTTGTACTCATTGGATGGATAATTTTAGTACGTTCGTAAGCAATTAACATGTGCTCGGCTAGCACCGCTCGGAATCTACTTTCGCCATGAGGTTGAAACTCGAAAATTAATGTTTTTGATCAATTTCGTCACAAACGTAGATCGTGAGAAGTACATCGTTTAATCGACGAGCGTAAACGAAGTAAAGGGGTTAGGCATCTAGGCCATATTGTTGATTTTGGTAATTAATGACAAGCGGTAATTGTGAAATCTCTACACAAACTAAGTCATCTAACAGATTGACTAAAAACCTACACATCTATGAGTAACAACTTATTTTCATATAGTACTGTACACGTAACCAATACAGTACTACATCAATTTTTGCATATAAATAGAAATTGCAAAAGGACAATAGATTTTACCTGTAGGCAAATCAGCAAACCGGTAAAGCTTCACTACTTTCGTTCAACCTTGCTCTCAGCTCTCTTGTTTTCTTTTTGTAATTTCTGTGAATTTTATGACTTTTTTGAGTCTGCGAGGGGGTTTTATACTGGGCTGGCTAAAAACCGCCCTCTGCGGACGGCCGTCAGCCACGTCATTAAATCGTCCTTTGGGAGGGCAATTTTTAAAAAACGCCCTCCCAGAGAGCATTGGGAGTATATTTTTATAAATTTTTGAAATGAAAATGTAATTTTGTAAATATTTTATTAAAAAATATAAAAATAAATAAAATTCCTATAGGCTCTATTGGATGTTTATTATTATGATGTGCAATTAGTTTGCCTATATGGTATGGTATGTCGCTAAACGCGTAGTAAATTATAACTAAAATTTGGATATCTAGGTGTACCACCCGCGCGTTGCTATGGAACTATTTTGGCATAGGTTATCTATTTCAATCAATAAGGAACGCATATCCGATGTGTGGTAATATATTAGAAAATTATTTTGCAACAAATAATTTTTTATTTTATAAAAATGGTCCTGACAACCATAGTACACCCAACGTCAAGCAAATCTGACCGATATTAGTAAAATTAACGAAAACGCTTCGGTGCGGGCGTCCGACGTAGCGAGAGAAATCGTATGCCCACACCCCCTCAGCCATTTCTCTGCTAACTTTTCTCTCTCTTCAATCTCTCCACCTCCTAATCCCCTTCTCTCTCCTCTCTCTCGTCTCCACCCCCAACTCCGAGGAGGTTGTTCTAGCGGTTACAATGAGGGAACTACGAAGATGGTGGCGACGGTTATGGCAACGAGCTCGTGGTGGCTATTGTAGCTACGGTGACGAGCGTCTCACAGAGCAGTTGGTACAGTGATGATGAGCAACAGCAGTGGCTGCATGTTGGGGCTCGGGGACACCCGATCCGACACTTGTGAAGCTTGGGGGTGCTGGATCCGGTGGTGCCGCCTCTTGGGGACACCCGATCCGATGCCGGTGGGGCTTAGGGAAGGCTAGACCGGTGGCGGTGGAGCATGAGAAGTGCATCCTTCTCTCTTTGCTAGTACTACTGGGTACTACCGGAATAGAGGAAGAAGATTCATTCAGTCAGTGGAGTAGACGAAGAAGGCGAACGGTCAGATATTGCACATGATGTGCACTGCAGTTAATATTTTCTTCATGTTATAGTCGATTTTTTGTTTGATGTTTCACATAGGGATTTCTTGTTGTTGCAATCGGTGCTTTTGAATGTTGCATCTGGTTAAAACTTTTTTAACCGAGTGATAAAACATGTGAAACATTTTTTATTAAAATATTTTTTATCGAGTGATGAAAGATCTGAAATATTTCTCAATAATACAGTACAAGACTATCCGAGGTCTAATTCCAAGTCGTTCCCTAAAATTAATTGTCGTTTGCTGTGGTTGGTTTCCTATTGCTTTACTCGCCACAACAGGATATGAAATTTTAGGCAATGTGAAATTTATAGACAAATGCATGCTTTATTTCTATGCAAATAAAATAGGGATGTAAGTAGAAAAAATAAGGCGGGATATAAATGTCCATTTCCTATGTCCAAACACTATATATCTCGGGTGGTATGGAGATCAGAAAGAAGCTCCTGCGGAATTGAAGCTTGGTGCCGCCATCCTTCACGCTCGGCGGGGACCACCTGACCCTGTGCTTCGCTGAATCAAGGGGACGTCGACAGGAAGGCGCCGATGCAGCAACGCTAACTGCTGGATACGTACGCTGGGATAACTTCACGGCATGCATGCTTGGTTCATGCCATACAATATATATCTGGATGAAGCTCCACGTTTTACTAGAGAATATATATAGTATGCTAAATATCGTACAAATGATAGATGGATATAGGTTGGAACATTGTAGAAATGAAATAACGGCTGATGATTTAGCATGCTTGCATGTTAAAGTATAGAATGCGGTAAATTTTAGATGATGTGTGATATTTTCACATTATCTTTACGTATAATAATTATACATAGGTCAACTATATAGTCGATACTAGATAACACCTCACGTGTTAAAGCGGGATGACTCTTTGATGCCAAACTAACTTTGCTAAAATATTAGTAGAAAAATTGAACTGAAAATGAAGGACATTGACTTATATATGTATGGAAAACAAAGAAGTGCATTTGTATTATTTAGCAGTTTAGAATATACTAAAAAATTAGAAGAGGGGATTTCGCTGTCATACAAAAGTACTTTTATGCTATTTGATGCTCCATGAAAGACCAAAACAGAATAATGCCCGGGTAGGAAATAGAAAACTGTTTATTTTTCTTATCTTTGGTATTTTCTGATACAGTAGAACATATATAATTAAGGGTTAAAAAGGCTTGAGGCTAATGAAATTAAATATCCAACTAGTAGATCCTTGTAGTAAGCATACAGTTCTTCAAAACCACCAAGAAAAATTCTTGTGGAACTGCATAGAAGAAACTACAAAGGAAATCAATCATCCCAAATCCTAGAAAGTCAAAATAAGCTTTATTTTCTGAGATACGTAAAATATTACTCTCTCTGGTTTTTAATAAATGACGTCATTGACTTTTGACACGACGTTTGATTATTTGTGTTATTTAAAAAATTTAAGCAAGTACAATTTATTTTGTTGTGACCTGGTTTATCATTAAAGAAATTTTAAGCGACTTATATTTTTTTATATTTACACCAATTTTTTAAATAAGACAAATAGTCAAACATTATAACAAAAGTTAACGATGCTATTTATTAAAAACCAGAGATAATACCAGGTATCACAAATTCTTCTTGCCTCCAATTCGATATAGAGTATTAGAGGGTACACAAAATATTTTGCCTGCGGATGAATAAGAAAGCAAATATAGATCTAAACCTCTTGATAAAATGTATGCACCATGAATAGCACAACTTGAACATTGCTTTACGCTAAAAAATATCAAATATTGCTTGGGAATTAGGGGATCACAAGGAAGAGTTGTGATCGGTATTCTCTGGAGGGAGTAGTAGAGGGTCCTAACTCTCTATACCAAAAAAAATAAAAATCTAAAATAGATCATCAAGAAAAACATATATAGTCAAGGCAGCTGGAGAAAGAGCAGGCACGGTTTGTCGAGGGATCGCCGCAGCTAAACTTAGCCTTCGCTTATCTCAACTCTCAAAGTCGAAAGGAGTAGATGCTTAAATAATCATAGATGGCATTGGATCGTTCAGATAAAATCTGACGGCTTTATAATTTAGATGACGTGGTTCACTCCTAAATCAGTTTTACAGCAAATATAACAACAGATAGTGGGTTATATTTATCTTTAGTCGTCCTTCTCCTCACAACTACCATACTTCTCTATATAAAAAAAACACCCTCTCTAAAAAAAACCACCTCACATAAAAAAACATAAACCACTTCTAAAAAACCACTCACCTAAAAATACGATATTCCCATAAATAAATCCTACAAAACCACTGCCTTTTTATATATAAAAAAACCACCTACCTCCAAAACCTTAAAAACCACCCACCTAGTTTCCATAAATAAACCCCATGATCCTATATATTCTCATTGCAATACAAACATGCTAATACGTAGAAATGTAGAAACAAAGGGTGGATGCATCCCTTCATATAGACACCTTCTCATTCATTGCTTAGAACCGCTCGTCGTTTATACGGAAGTTACATTTGGTCACAATAACTAACCGAATTATCTAATGGTTGTATTTTAAAACAATGGCCATCTAATAAGTTGTGATGATGTTGCTTAGTATGTAACTATGAGAACTCGTTTTGTTGTCAGTAATAATTAACGAGGAGAAAGATTCTTTTGGATAAAAATACTAGTTATATCTCTTTGTTGATTTGAAAAACCAATTTAAAAGGGTTTTTATGTTCCGATAAATATCTATGATCGTATTTATTCTAGTTAGTATTCCCCTCTATATCTATATTCGTTTTATTGTTATTTTTTTATCCAATGTATTTGTTTTAGTTTCAAAAAATATGGTAGAGCCATTTTATGTCCATATCCATGTCATTTTCACCCCCTACATGCCACCCTAATTCATTTGTTGTTCCGTCCCAACAATTTCCAATCTATGCGTTCGAAAGCCTAAGTAGTATTACGTAGTTACATAATCCATTAAAGTCATAAGAACCTGGCCAACATCAATATTCAACATGTTAAGGAAGTTAGGAAATATATTTGTGCAAAGTTGCATTAATTGTGATTCCTCTGGCTTCTTTGTATTTTGAGAGGATCATCAGTATAATTTTTCTCTGCCGGATGCTGGAGATTTGCCTTGAAGATGATAAAGCCCAAGTGAAATGAAGTGAAGTAGCCCTAGTACGGGTCTGGCCTACGGCCCAATCTACGGGCCTTCGTCTCGGCCCACCAATAATACAATCTACTATTGCTTTAATTTCTGTCGTCACTGTAGTGTTCAATTAAATTTTCACGGTCTATACATTTATATGTTCCGACCTAATGCACGGATTTCAATTAAAATTTACTTGCGCCATTAATTTGCTCTGTTTCAGGTACCAATTCGATCTGGATCTTTTGTGTTCATAGCCGGCGCCGCTGGGAACAGAGTGACTTTTGATACGTGCATGTGGTTAGCAAAACTAAGTTGCTGTTTCAACTAATTAATTAATGTTTTAATTATTGAAACTTTTGATCAAAGCATTCATATCAAGGTGTTCGTGTTTGTAATACAATATGACCAAATAACCTTCCATATTAGTATTCCAGCATGAGAAATAAGAGAAACCAGATGGATAGAGTGAATATATTAGTATTTGAGGGACATGTATTGGGAGTCTCAAAGTGCGAAATATTTAAAAAACTGAATGGTCAGGTAACTAAATTTTCAAGAAACAAAGGAAGTATGAAATATTTAAAATTTATCTAAGTGATTTATCACTACCAATCAAAGCATGCTCTGTTAATTGCAATGTCACAGTCGTTAACCATCAAAATCCTAATTAACGAAATCGAATGCAATGTACTTCTATTTGTACAACCGAAATTAAATGTGGAAGACCGGCCGGTGTTTTACATCCCAACTACCAATCTTAATCCAAGATTATTCTACATAATTTGGAGCATTTATAGTATATAAATTAGTTCCATTGGAATTTTTTAGAAATTAGACCAACTCAAGTCCAAACTGAGCCTGAATGAGCATCAACGAATAATGCCAATTTGTACATACTAGATGAACCATGTGGTACATACATAATACTGCATTTTGTGAAGATTCAACGTTTGATTAGAGAAAAAAGGCATGTCCCTGTGGATTGAGACGATGGCTTTTCTTAATTAATTTGGCATTAACTAATCATGTGGCCCACTTATGTTGGGGGGTACCAACCCTGAAAAAGTAGGCTATGATGTTTGTCAAAAGGTGATTCATTCTGTTAGCAACTTCCCTTGTAACTCTCTCTGCTTTTTTTGGTTCCCAGCTGGTAATTTACTTAGGCTTATCTACCAATCCGGAGATCTTTCATGTTCTCTGGTTGACATCTGCAGTGCTTTTACACAGTTTTATTTATGTGCAGGAGGCTGCACATGGAAAGCAAGCTTGGGACTGCAGATAATTTAAGACTTAATTGGGAATAGGGTATCTAATCTCTTGGTAATTAAATTAATTAATGAAACTTTGCTGGTGAGAGAGAGAGAGAGAGATGACATGTGAGCACGTCTTGTGTGTCTGAATAATCTGAATGGGTGGACCTTTGTGCCCTGAAGAAAGAAACAGTCAAGATTCAGTAAATTATCAATCTATCCATGCCGTACAATGTAATTTACACAGCTCAACTGCAGTAACATTCTGGTCAGATAAGCTAGTTTTGTATAAAGTTTTACAAAAAGTAGTTAGATTAATTCCCATGGGATTAAAAAAAAATTCTAGTACTCCAAATATGGCTATCTCCGCTGAAAGATCAGCTTCAGTTAACAAGTCTATGTAATGACCAATCCCTACGGTTTTCTTCCTCCAGTATTCAACCAATCCACAGCAGCCGTCAAGCATGTCCCGTGATCCTACATATTCTACCAATTTATCTCCCTCAATAGTAAATGGTCATATTAAATAATATGTACATGTAGCGTTTTTCTAATATCCTTTGTGAGACCCACTAGCAACACTTGTTGAATGATAACATCTCAGAACATCTCCAATTAAATCTATATCCTCCTGGACAAATCATCAGGCCAAGCAAAATTACGTTTATTTCTTGCTGCAGCATCAAGTAGATGGACCATCATCCATGATCCTCTACAGTCCAGCATTAGCTAACAAAGAATTTATATACCTGACTACAAACACAAATATTTTTTTGTCGATTCTTACGGAACCAAACTGATTCCTATGAAAAACCTGCAGAATTTACTGCAAAATTCCCATGTTCCAAGAAAGATTAACCTAAAACTGTGGATGCCTTGTTATTAATCTCCAAGTAGATCTCATCTAACACTTGAAAGCCCCCAACAAGTTTATGACAAATGGACAAGACTGCAGCTCCATGTTGCAATGGAACATGGGGCCTGGAATGGAGCCTATGTGGCAAGACCCTGTTCCCTGCAAGGCTTTCTCCATCATGCAGATGCAGGGGCAAGCAGACATGCCTTCCTTATGGGGTTGGTTCACCATCTGCTTAGGCTCTGTTCGATAGGCTTCGGCTTATAAGCCGTACGTAAAACGAGAAATATTATTGACGTATGATTAATTAGGTATTAATTATTAGAAATTGAAAAACGGATCTATTTGATTTTTTTAAAATACTTTCATATAAATTTTTTTTTAAAAAGTATCGTTTAGCAGTTCAAAAAATATGCTTATGGAATCGAGGAAATAAGCAGAAGCCTATAGCACAACCGAAAGCTGCCTAAGCTCTTCTTCTTCTTGGCTGCAATTATTTGTTTCTGCATCACATAATAAAGTGTCCATCCATGCATGCATGAAATGTCTTGTGGTGGAAAAGAATATATATAAGGCCACGAAAAAACACAAAAGAACAGCTCTCCATGTCCCCTTGCATAATAGTTGCAACCCGTACAAGCACTGTGCAGACATAGAGGTGAGCAACATATATATAATGTAAAATTATGTTTGCAATTGGAAAATGGGAGGTGACAGATAGATAAGGCCATTTCTCATTTGCTTGTTGAACTCAATAAGTGGTCAATTTATGGAGTTTGCCACTTGGAGGAAAAGAATTAGTTGCCATGTAGAAAAGGTCGTGTGATTGATTAGCATATATAATGCTCTCCATCAGTTTGTTTCACACAATATAAGTCTTGACCGATCACACGCACCAGTCTTCAAGAATAAGATAATAGACACCAAAAAATGAGCACTAAGTATAAAAACTAGTTGATGCCATTTCTACGGCCGCACAATGGTTTTTTATGATATTAAAAGTGTTGGAGGATAAAACTAAAAATTACAGGAAATATTTTTCACTCTCTCGATAAATTTACATTGCGAAATGACAATTCCAAAGAATACTTCCGCCAATTTCGAAGACTATTGCCATACAATGCATACAGTTTATGAGAACTAATATTTTATCCAAGTTTTTATATATATTTCTTATATGGAAATAACATTAGCACATTTCTCATGAAAATTATTTCTAAAACGCCGTGCCTTTTGTAAATTTTATTTCTATATAATTATACGAAGTAGTAGTCAAATGTGTGAATTGGATACGGTATTGTTTAGAGGAATATGACATTATGACAAGTGAGCAAGTCATTATTTTGTGCATTATTAATAGTTCAAAATGCGTGTAGTGGTAGAAAAGATCTTTTGCTTGCTAAACTTCATAGGTAGTCATTTTCTCTTCACAAATCCGGTCCATGAGTTGGCAGAAAATTGGTTTGCTTCAATTTTTATTGTTCTGTCACTTTCATGTAAAATCGAAATTACTTAAGAGTTTGTGTGTCATGTTGTTTAATTATACATCTTAATCAATTAATAACTATGGTATTTATTTTGTTAACAAATAAAAAAAATTTCTCAAAGGCATAGACCTGATTTGAAAAAAGGTAATTAAGATCATATTTCTAATTTGATCAAAATGATAAAAAAATATTAAGGAGCTATGGAGCACATACTATCCCACTGAATTAGGTTGAGGTAACTTCGATATATTTATTGAGTTGAAATCATAGCTAAAAATCTAACAACATGATGTGTGCTGATGCCAATTGAACCACACATTACTTAGTGTTCAACACGTTTTCATACATCATCCACATAGTTTAGAAATAGGTTGTCAATTTATGCTTATCAAAGCATATATAGGTTGTCCTAGAGAACTCTATGAAAACCTTTTTAAAATATAATAATGGAACCTAGCAAAGCTAGCTTGCATATGTAAGAAAATAAATTCATCAGAGTGTTGCTGAAATATGCCAGTAATTAAGGAAATAATCGTGTATGCATAATACTAAGCAAAAGTTTTGACATACACTACTATAAAAAGACAAATCTCTGACAACCAAATCACGTTTTTAGTGGCGGTTGAACCAGCCGCTAGAGAATGATGGCCAGACAAAATGCACTTTTTTCTTTAGCAGAAAACAACCGCCAGTGTGAAACGATTTACGCTGGCGGGCTACATGACGCAGCCACCAACGAAAATAGTCTTCAAAGGCGGCCCGGTAATGACGACCGCCAGCAAAGATATTTATTTATAGGAGGTTAGGCAATGTAGGAGGTTAGGCAATGTGGCCTGTCTGTGAAGACAGTTTCATGGGAGGCAAGTTTTGTAACGTAGCCTGCCTGTGAAGATAGTGTCATACTTTCTGCATGTTGGTGGCACTAGAATAGTAAAAACAACATTCTTGCTTGGGACAAGGAAGGTTTTTATTCTAAAAGAACAAATATGATGTGTGTGATTTTCTTCTCAGCTAAATCTCAAAAATGATTTATAAACTAGATTAATTAATTTTAGTAATGTAGCATTTCATAGTTCCTATGGCTAAATTCTTTGTTCCGTGAAATGCAATTAAGGAAATACAAAAAACCGAAAGTAAGATTGAGGTGAAAATATTGAAAAATTATAATAAGTTAACTAATAGAATAGTGTAAGAAAATTCTATAGCCTCTTTCTTGAGTCCCATAAGGAAAATCTACGATAATATAAAACTTAAAAACATATACCCATCATATGGAAAATAAAAAATGGATATAATACATAAAGTGCTATAAAATCGAGCACATAATGAATAGCATATTGAATCCCACTATAAAAGAAGTTCCTAAGATACAAATAAATAATAAATATTGTGATGTAGCAGCAAAAATAAAAAAAGGACGAAGGCACTCTTGGAGTGTAAGATAAAGAGGCCCACAATAAAGAGAAAATAAAAGTAGAAACAAGAGGCCATTATATTACAAACAATACGACATGAGACTGAAACTTTTAAGTTCAAAATGGCAGTATGCTTCATGTGCAGAATACTTTGCCTTAAAAGAAAAAAAAAGGAGTAAGTCCCTGACCAAATTTCCATAATAAACTAGCAATTTTATAAGGGTAACAAGTTCCTTATGCACAAATTAACCCCCTTTCTCTCTCAAAAGCAAAGCTCTTGAAGCATATAAGCCACTATGAAAATTTAAATTTTAAAATTTAATTTGTAGTTGATTTTAGGGTTTATTTTTATGATAGTTTATTTTTTATTATTTGTTTTTAAATCATAAATAAGGTAGATATAAAAGTTTTACCCTCAAATTATTTTTTTGACTGGTTATATGCTACCTCAAAATTACGCTACAAACATACAAACAAAGTAACGAGGGTACGACCATTCTACGACAGCTGCAGGACAAACGAGCAGATGCATTTCTTTGCTTGTAGTTGCACCACTGTCCTGAAAAAAAAAAAGAAAACAAGGGAAGAAACTGTCAGTCGGCTGGGTTCTGAATCCTGAATTCTGAATTTCTGATAGAGTACAACCGAAGAGCAAACGTCACAAACAACCTCCCAATTCCACGCCCTCTGCTCCTCCGCCTGCGGCTTAACTTAGCTACAGAGTGAAACTGAAGAAGAAGAGAAGAAAAAACACGGCGCAAATTGCCAAATTTTCCATGTGTATATTCCCCCTCCTCCTACCTCCACCACCACCACCTCCTCCTACTACCACCTCGTGCTCTCCACTGCATGCCCCCGCAGCTCCTTGTCCTGTCTCCCCCTCCTCCTCACACCCCCACGCCACCCTCGTTCTTCCCGCCGCCCGCATCCCAGGCAGCGCCCGGCGCCGACGCCGTCCCCTGACAGGGACAGCTTGAGCTGGGGCCGAGCCATTTTGCGGTTTTATTCTTCTGATCTCGCGGTGGCTTCTTTGACCTGCCATCTGATGGGAGCCGAGCTGTGGTGGTAGTGGTTCTCTCCTTGATGAGTTGGCGGCAGCGGCGGCAGGGAGGAGGAGGAGCGTCTCCGGCCGCCTGAAGATCTCTGTTTCAGGGGAGGGGAGCTGGGTTGCTCCGTTTCTTGGGTTCGTGGATGAGTAATTTGGTCTTCCTGATCCTGATTACCCGCGCAAAGCCGTTTCTTTTAGCCGCCCCTTCGCCTAAAGATCTGTTCTTTTTTGGGAGGTAGGCATGTGGTGAGTAGCAATGCGTTCATGTAATTTCGTTGCTGATGAGCCGAGATTGCGATCCGGGGTGGTAGATTCTTGATTAGCTCTGAAATGGTTTCCTTTTCAGACTTCAGATAAGGAGGAGTTTGTACTGAACTAACTTCTGATGCGCGCCTTCTTTGTGTCCTTGCTTTTCCTCGCCATTACAAGTCAAATTTTGGAGCTCAATGCTGGCGCTGGTAGTTGTGCTATTCCTCCTTGGTGAAAAAATGGGTCCTTTGCCATGAAAGGGACGGGAGAGACAGTGACCTGTCTTTGCCGCTGTTTCTACCATTTACTGTGTCTTCCCCCCACATCACGCGTAGTAAGAAACTAATAATTGCAGTAATCCAAGAGAGGTAGGCAGCTAGCTTCATGGAGGACGTCGTTGCTTACCATTTCTAGGTACAATTGGGGGATAGTGTGTTGCAGGAAGATGGTTCGTTTAGTTATATTCCCCTTCTTTCAGAGTCAATTTGGGGTATTTTGCTAAAGAAATGTGATGCTTGTACTCTTTGATCCATGTGGAGTACCCAAGCGGTCAGAGTACTGTCCTTTTGGGTTACTTTCTTGAAGGATGATGCTACATCTGTTCAATTCTCTCTTTATTGTTTCAGTTCAGGGTATTTCTTACAGAAAGGGGCCAACTTTACTGCTATTTCTGCCCATTAGCTTCTGGTAGAGGAGGGGTCTAGTGATCTATTTGCTGATTTACTGGCCCCCTTTAGTGTGGATCTTTGGCTAGCTTCTCGCAGAAATGCCTTGTCATCGATGATGCCGTTTCGTCCTTGCCACGCAGGACATTGGCGCTTTGTGAAGTGAACATGTGGCTTAATTTCCCCATTTCTTGAATCGGTTTCTTGTTGAGTGTCCAAGTGAATAAATACCCCCACCAGATCAATTTGAAGGCAATATTGTAGTTCCTACCATTGGCTCTCCAGTCTCCATTCTTGTTGCCTTACTAGCCTTAGCATAGGAATCCTTTGATTGCTGTGTAGGTCCACAGTGTGTTCAAAGAGTTAAATCCAATTTTTGCCGAATTTTTGCAAAGTAATACTAATATTTTGTGCTCTGATAGGTAGACGCACCATGGGGCTCTTAGGTATGGTGGGTGACTCATTCGGTTGCTCAGCTACCGGTGAGCGGCTTGTATCTGCTGCAAGGGACGGAGACATCCAGGAGGCTATGGCCCTGTTGGAGCTCAACCCCCGACTTGCACGGTACTCAACGTTTGGGATCCGGAACTCGCCCCTCCATTACTCAGCAGCAAAGGGCCACCATGAGGTGTTCTAAATTGATTTTCTCCAATATAATGTTTCCTTATCTATATGGGTTCTTTTGAGGCATCTTTGCTAATTTGTTCAGTCAAGTAACAATTAATTATTTCATTGCTCCATTAGATTGTTTCTCTCCTAATTGAGTCTGGTGTTGATATCAACCTTAGGAACTGCAGAGGACAGGTAAAGTTATTTTCTTTCTCACCTTGTTCATTGCTATTGTACATGACCATCAATGTGTCATTTTGGTTTATAATATTTCATCAATGTATCAACAAGTATAAAGAATATTTTCCATTAGGGAGCAAGAAATACAATCTACTCCCTCCGTTCCAAAATATAGCAACCTAGTACTGGATTTGACACAACCTAGTACTACGAATCGATTCGATTCGTAGTACTAGGTTGTGTCAAATCCAGTACTAGGTTGCTACATTTTGGAACGGAGGGAGTATTCTTCTAGAATCGGTTTATATGCAAATACTATTGAAATGTTCTGTTTGCATATTATACGAACATGTGCATTCCATGTGCATATGAGGCTCCTAATGTTCTAGAGGATGAGAAGCAATAGTCTTTGTTAGAAAAGAGCAGCAAGCTGAACAGACCTACTTTTCTTTTGTTTGGACTGTATTATTTACCTTACTTTTAATATAACACATGGAGTACTCTTCAATGGATAATTGAATATCAACTCATTAATTTGTTTTCTGTTTCTGTGGTTTTTGTGCTAATGCTCAATAAACTGTTGTATGCAGACTGCTCTAATGCAAGCTTGTCTATACGGTCATTGGAAAGTTGTACAGATCCTAGTTCTTTTTAAAGCTAATGTAAGCGACTTTCAACTAATTTGTTCTTGTGTCAATTCACACTGCAATATCGACTGATGCTAGCGATCTATATCTTTCATTTCTTAGATTCACAAAAAAGATTGTTTTAGTGGCGCGACAGCTATTCATTTTGCCGCCCTAAGAGGTCATACTCGGTGCCTTCGGCTCCTTGTGGCTGATTATGTACCCAGCTTGCCAGAATTTTGGAATGTTATGCACGCGAAATCCACAGATGAAACAAATAAGGAAGCCTTTGATGCGGTGTATGTTTAATTCTGACGTTAGTCTATGTTGGCATCTACTGATGACTAATAATTGCAATTCTTCACCTTCTGATTTCCAGAGCTCTCCGGAGGTTAATAAACAGTAAGTCCGATGGAGGCGTCACACCGCTTCACTTGGCAGCCCTTCATGGGCATGCTGAGAGTGTGCAATTGCTGTTAGACCTTGGAGCCTCTGTCTCAGAGGTCACTATCAACGATGGTTCAACTATTGATCTCATAGGTAAGAAGCTAAATAGTTAACTCAATTCAAGTTTTGATGGAACTTGACAATTGGTTATGACAAGAAAATATAGGGCACAAGTGGAACTATATCCAGATTCCTATATGCTCATAGATTAACTCTTGTTCCAATTTGCAGGTTCAGGAAGCACACCTCTCCACTATGCGGCTTGTGGTGGAAGTGCTGTATGCTGTCAAGTATGCATCAATTTTCTCTTTCATGAGATTTCAAACAATTGGGCAGTTTCCATTACTAATTGCTGTTAAACAGCTTCTTGTTGCAGCCGGAGCAAACATGAGATCTCAAAACACTAATGGGTATGCAATAGCAAGTCCATCATATAAGATTTATTATTTCTACAACACATGTATTGAACATATAGAATAAATTATGTTTCCTTACAATTACCACATTCAAATTTCACATATTTCTAAGATGTTTTCTGCAAATTTTATCTCTTAACTGAGGTCAACTCATCAAAACTTCATGCTGCTAGTATGTGTCTGGACAGGAATTTCCAAGCTAACTATGCTAAATACTAACTGGGTTTGAATAATGTTTTTCCTAAGTAAACCATATTTATTTTGAGTTTCAACTCAAATTCTGTAACTGTGGTGCCATATGCTGGCCTGGACTTCAATCCAACACGAATCATTTCATGTTCCTAATCAATGAGAGGTTGTGTGTGGACTGTTTATCCTTGGGTATCTATATAAATTTCGCTATAATTTATTTGGATTGCTTACTCTTCTCCAATGCTATTTGCTTGAAGGTTGACCCCTTTGATGGTGGCTCGTTCATGGCACAAAAATAGTGTTGAAGGTATCCTAACCAAACGGCCAGAAGTTCCAGTACGCATTCTTCCGTCATCATATCTGTCTCTCCCGCTGATGAGCATTGTCAAAATTGCTAGGTGAGTAAAATAAGTGATGGTATAGGTAGATCTTATTACTCCCTCCTTCCCAAAATATAGCTACCTTTAGATTCAAATTCTGTCCCAAATATAATTTCCTAGGACATATAAAAGGTGACTTTTACCCCATTACTTCCCATGCTACTCCTAGTGGCCCCATCATCCCACCAACTCTTGAGACCCACACCCCACCAACATTACTTTTAATTCTCATCACCTTACCATCTATTAATGAGGGCATTTTAGACCTTTCACCCCAATCCTTAATTTCCCCAAAACACTCCTAAGTAGCTATATTTTGGGACGCAGGGAGTATCATTTTGTCTGTCTGAAATTACCAGATCAGTACCTATCTGTTTCTGTAACAGAAATGAAACATGTCCAAATTTGGCCAAAGTACCAAACATCTGTATCAAGTAGTTTTTCCACAGAGCACAAACCTCTGTTCCACCAGAAGAGGTGATATTCACCAATGTTTCATGATACGCAATTGCCATAGGCTTCAGGAATTAAAAAAGTACAAAGTAATCTCTACTTCATTATAGGAGAAACCAAACTTCACTAGGTGAGAAATATTGAGGAAAAAAACATGAATCTCAGTATCCAGAAACTCTTTCTCAGGCCCATTTACAATTTTTAGTGTTCACACAGAATTATAAAATGGCGTTTTCATTTTCCCCATTTCTACCACTCCCATTATCAGGGATCAAAACACTTGGGACATTTTTTTGCTAGGGCTAGTGGGAGCCAGATACCAGGCCAATCCCTGGTGGCTCCTGGTGGAAATTAATTTTCCAGTTATTCCCATATGAACTTTTGATTAAACTTGAACTTTCAACAATAGTAACAGCAATGAGAGTTCAATGGCACAAGGAACAGGCCAAAACATCTATTGACCATGTTTACTGTAGCAGCATGCACAGACGCTAGGAACTAGTTCTTGCTATTAACTGTCTAGTTACTTTACTGATGAAATTCAAAACCTTGAGCTTTAGTTTACATATATTCAATCGTTTGGATCTTTTACAGGGAATGTGGGTGGAGAAAAACTTCTGTCTCATCTACCTGCCATGATCCATGTGTCATATGTTTGGAGACGGAATGTACAGTGTCTGCAGAAGGTATTCTTAAACTACTCCACAGCAGAATACTTCTATTCCACTAATGCCATTCCAATTAATACGACTTTATTTTTTTAGGCTGTGGCCATGAGTTCTGCACCAAATGTGCACTCTACTTGTGTGCCACCACTAGCAGCTCAACATCCATTCGTGGCATGCCTGGCTCCATACCTTGCCCTTTGTGCCGCCATGCGATTGTCTCATTCGTTAGACTCGCAAGTACAACCCCAATAAAGGAGCTTCCGTGGACAAACAAATCGTTAGCTCTATGTGCAGCAGGGGCAAGCACTGGTTCCAAATATGCTGGTCCTGCAGCAATCACTAGTTCCAAGTATGCCGGTTCTTTGCACCGAAGGTCTGAGATGCGCAGCCTGCGCTCCACTTCAGTTGATCTAGGATGCTCGTCGTTTAGAACCGCAAGCTCAGGGAAACTGTCGTCAATAAAGTTGAATTGCACAGGAGCTGACGAGACGATGCCCTGCCTCGTCAATTGTTTCAGGCCAGATGTGCAGCGGTCGTCTTCGTATAGGGAAAGAATTAGGAGATACTCACAATTTTCATAGCATTACTGTTTGTTTGTCTTGTGCTTGTGCCTCCCATCCATTTTGTGAGTTCCTGGGGGTTTGGCAGTTCAAACTTATGCATTGCTTGTTCATGCTTTTCTTTGCTTCGTTATACTTGTAGTCTGTTCTGTTCTGCTGCTTGTTGGTCTTGTAACATGACATGTGATCCTCATGGTTAAGATGTGTTTGTGTACATGACCCTCGTTCAGTTTCTTATCTGTAAATTGTGTATGCACCGTCAGTAGCGAAGCTGGCTACTACAGAGATGTCTAAATTAAACGTTTGAATTTTGAACAAAAAATCTTGGGATTTAGTACTGATGAGCGAAGTTTTGGAATTCCATCTGTCACTGAGAAGTGGGTCCTGATGGTGCCTCTTGCCAGTGAGATAATAGGTATTGAATCTTCCACTGCACATTTTAGGATGGCAATACCTCAAATCCTACTCATTTGCTACTATGATATGTGCGAAATGTGCTACTTTTAACAAAGATCAGCTGAAAATGATTCGTATCCTCTGAAAGTACATTTTTAAGACAAATCCACCCATGCTGTTTTTATGTTTTTAAACCAAGTATTTTAAAATTTATTGATAGTCAAACTTTCTAAATTTTGACCAGATCTAAAATGTCATGTATTTTTTACCGGAGTAACTTCTCACTAAAATGACTCGTAAGCTGTAATTATCTAGACCAGACTTACACCCACCTTGACCAATCCGAGCATACATACAACATAGAACGTTTGAAATAGATTATTCACTAGATTATTATTATAAATGATCTACTTAATTATAGGAATAAATTAAATTTGAGAAATGAACTTTAATATAGAACAAATGGTCAAGCAATATAATAGAAGAATTTTTTTAAAAAAATCATTCTTGTGTAACAAATAATCCGGTAATAAAGCTGACAAGAACGGGCAAGCTTCCCCACTCCGATCAAGTAGCAGCCAAAATTAAAAGCCTTAAGAATTGAAACCAATTGACATGCACAATTCAATCAGAATCCGAAATGATAAGACAGCGACATGCTGTGCAAATTCCAGGTAGTTTCCTGCAAGATTACAGCCAGGTTGATGCTGATTACTGCTTAGTAGTTTCTTTCTCATTTCTTGTACTAGCTATTGATGCTTTTTCCAAGTCATCACGACGACACCTAAAACTTTACGGTGTATGAGTCTCCAACCATCTCGATCTTGAGAAACTCTTGACCAAGATGGGTTTTGTAACCAATTCGGCTAGCGGAGCCAATTCCGATAGAGTGAGATAGACACCCATCTTGTGAGTGAAACGAAAGGTTTATAGGACAAACCTAAAAAGGGATAAACACCCGTCTCGTAGGCGAAACAGAAGTTTTTTTGGAACAAACTTACAAACGAATTCATACTCTCGCGGCGAGAACGGAAGGCTTACATCGCAAACCGATGAAGATGAACTATGCCTAAAACTAAGGCAAAAAGGTAAAGACGATATGGAAAAGACGATTCAATTGACTAATTGGATATTATATTGTTGGTTGATCGAGATATTGTTAATTGAACTGGCCATAACCCTTATAAAGGGGTTTGTCTTGTCTTCATAGAGTCTTCTCCATGTTCTAATAGGGTTAGAGATTAAATGGGACTAAAAAACCACATGCACATCTAAGGAAACATGAGAGAAACTCTAATTAGACTTGGACTCGGAGTTGTCAGTCTGACTGTCAGGTCCATACCGGTCCAACCGTCATTGTGCCGCTGGTCCAACCGGTCCCCTAAGGCTTGTCTTGAAGAAGGCTTAGATCTTTTCTAAATTTAGCTTCCTTATACCATATCTCTACTATTATAAAAACAAATAGTGTTTTTGCCAAATTTTTGTCCATCATGACATCATTATGATATCAGCATCCGATCCAATTCATTGATTCAGTGCTACATCTGTTTCAGCCTCAGCCCATTTGTTTGTTTCGTCCGTCGTCACCCACCTCATCCTAGCCCCACCACCGTCCGCCGTGCTGTCGTGCCCTTCAGCCTCGCCTCCGTGCTGCGCACCTGCCTTCCCACCGACACCACAGATCCACGATGCCACCTCCACCCTCCCCCTACGCTGATGTTGACGCTGCTGGGCCGTTGCCTCTTCCGAAGTTGGTAAGCTTGGGTGGCGCCATATCTTCTCTGGCCTATGCTCTTCCGACGCAACCGCCTCCCCAAACTCCACTCCATGAGTCCACACCAATCCGGTGGTTGGTTCTCCGACTCCACCACCGTGCCTCTACTTCCCCCGACATCGGGGATCTCGGGAGGTGCCACATTTGTGTAACGCCCTGATTTTTCGGGTCGTTAAAAACTATTTTAATAAAACCCTACTTTCCAAAATTCAAGTTTTTGTGTGTGCCTAAGGACTAAAAGTGCCAAGAATCTCAGTTCATCCCTCCTCGAAAATCCCAAAATTCCCTAGTCAAAGTCTCAATCCAAATTCAAATCCTGAATTCGAATTTTGCAATTCGAATTCTCCTCCTCAACCGTCCAATAAAGTTTCCTTGTTTATCCTCCCAAGAAAATCAAAATACCTTGCTCAAATTCCCATCCCAAAAATCTCTTCCAAAATCCCTGGTTTGAAATCCCAAATATTTGACTCCGAAAATCTCCTCAAAATATCCCTGATCTCCTCTTCCAAAAATTTTGAATTATTCAAGAAACACTCAAAAATTCTGGTCATTGGAGCCTTGGTAAAAAAAATCCTGGAATTTTCTTGAGCCCAAATATCAAATTTAAAATCAAAGTCATTTAGGAATCCCCAAAAACTCTTCAAAACCGAATCTCTGAAAAAAAATAGGAGTTACTGTTCCATCTAGGCCGCTATTTTTTCCTCGGCCTCCTCTCTTTCCTCTCCTGCGCAGCCAGGCTGGCCCAGCTCACCGCTCGGCCCAGCCCCTCTCCTTACCCACGCGCTCTCTGCCTCCTAGGCCCACTCGTCAGTGAGCCTTGCCCCCCCGCGCCGCACCTGCTGCCAACGGGGCCTGCTCGCTAGCAGATGCCACGTCCTCGACACACGGGCCCCACGCGTCAGGATCGTTGTCGACCCCCGCATGGCTCTCCCTCTCGCCCATTGCATGTTCGGCATTTTGTCCACGTGAACACCGCCGTGCCACCCGGTGTCCCATCACATTGACGTCGGTCAACCACCGCTACTGAGGCCGTCTCGGCCTCCCCGCCATCACCCCGCCGCTATGCCCTGCCTGCCGCCCGCCGCACCGTACTTTGCACTGCCGTGAAGACCATGCCACTGCCATTGTTTCCGAGCTCCGAGCCACTGACTTTCTCCTTCGTCGCATAGTGACGCCGCCCCCCTATAAAACCCAGCTTCCTCCCATTTTTCCCCTCGCCACTGCTCGCTCCTCCTTATCTCTCGCTGCGGCCGCGTTGCCCCGCCGGTCCGAGCTCGAGTTCTAGCTCGGGAAGCCGCCGCCGCCAACCATCTTTCCCCTTCGATGAGCTCCCCCTCTCTGACCTCCTCCCCTCCTCTAGATCCTGAGTTGCCGCACCCCAGATCGCCCCCAAAACCCCTTGCCCAACCTCGCCGCTAGCGCCCGCAGTCCCGCCGCCGCCGTACGCCATCTCGTCTCTCCCCTTCGCTGTGTGCCGTGCAACGCTGGCCACCTACGGTGACCCGGGCCTCAATCCGAGCCGCTCAAGCACCTCCCTATCGCCTCCGTTACTTGCCGCTGTAGCCCATCACTTCTATCCCACCGCCACTCGCCGGTGATCTTCGGCCGCCGAGAGCTGTCGATCTCCCCGGCTGCTCTTTGTGCCTCTCCCTCTCTCTCTCGCTCTCGCTCTCTCTTTCCCTCACTGCCAGTGGCCCCCGCCTCTCCTCTGAGTCGACTGGCTGACACATGGGCCCCACATGATTGATCTCTCATTGACTCGTGGGCCCAACACCAACTAAAATTAATTATTTCCCATATTAAATAAGGTGTTCCACTTACATGTGGGCCCCCTCCATTTTATCTCCTGTAAGAATGACAGGTGGGCCCTCCTGATCAGACTCCTTCTCTCTCCTTCCATGTGGGCCCTACCCCCTTTAATCCCCCTCCTCACACTGACATGTGGGCCCCCATGTTATCCTCTCTCCTTTGTACCAATGACCAGTGTTTTCCTAAACGGTTTTAGACGGCCGTCTAAACACGTTTAGACGGTAGACAGCAGGCTGGCGTGTAGTTTAGGGCATAAACACTCCCCTAAACGGTTTGACCGTTTAAACGGTCAACATCCCGTGTAAACGGGCTAAACGAAGTAGACGGAACGGCCTGAAACGGTTTTAGGCGGGCAGTTTAAACGGTCCGTTTAGGAGATAGGAAAAAAAAGCGGGAACCTGAATAGAAGGGGCTCCAGGGCGGGAGTTTGGGTGGCTAGGGTTGGGAAATAAGGCTGTCAGCCTGTCACCAGAAACTTTCCTCTCTTTCCCATTTCCTTTTTGTCTCCGACCCATTCTCAGCGGGAGGCGCGCGGGCGCGGGCGAGGGCGCAGGCGCGGGCGAGGGCACGAGCGAGAGGCGCGGGCACGGGTGCAGGCGAGGGAACAGGCGAGGGGAATCGGTCTGCAGGCGCGCGGGGAGGGAGGCCGGCACAGAAGCGGGCTGCCGGCCCAACAGAAGAAGAAGAGAAAGGAAAATGGAAAAAGATTTCACCTTTGCTTGATGATTACAAATTGCGCTACAGTACCAAACCGTTTAGGCCGTTTAGATGGCGTTTAAACGCTGTCTAAACTGCCTAAACGCTAAACAGGGTGTCGCCGCCCGTCTACCGTTTACCGTTTACGTTTTCATTGCCAATGACATATGGGCCGCACTTGTCATCCAGCATACCCCTTACATGTGGCCCCCCTGTCATCTCCTCTCTCTCTGTGTCACTGCCATGTGGGCCCTACTCATCAGCTCTTCTCTCTCTGACTTGGGCCCCACCTGTCAGATCTAGAATATTCCTGAAATATTCTTTTTCCAAAATTCAAATAAATCCCTTCTCTTTTCCAGAAAAATCCTTTAAACTTCAAAAATCCATATCTTTTCAACTGTAACTCCGATCGACCTCGTTCAAGTCTCAAAATTTTTCTAAAATTGAGATCTACCTGTTCGCACCAAAAACCACCGGGTGTGCCAAGAAGCTTGTTGATGATCTGGTTTGATGCGATTGAACATACGAAGGCCTGGGAGATCTGCTTAGCTCCAGTGCATGTCCTAAAATATTTGAGGTTCGTAGGCGTGCCAGTCAATTTGACCCCGCAATTGACAAGGAGATGAAGAAATTTGATTACTGATCCAATCGGCCAGTAAGCCGATACGGATTCCTTCCAGCCGATCGCCGCTATGCTCGTGCCCGGACCCTCGCCTGTACTCGCGCCCGGGTCTCGTGCTCGGGTTCTCGCTCCCGGGTCCTCGCTTGTGCTCGTGCCCGGGTCAGCAGCAACTGCACATCGGCTATCGGCCGATACGGACTGATATAGGCTCCTTGTAGCCGATGGCCGATGACACCTGTGTATCGGCTAGGAAACCGATAGCGCTATAAACAAATAGATAAGCTGTCAGTATAACATATGCATCGGCTAGAAGCCGATGATAAAATAAATAGGCAGAATAGTAAGCTAGCCGACTGCCAAGGAAACACATGTGCATCGGCTAAAAAACCGATGATAATATAGATGACCAAAATAGTAAAGATAATACAGTCGGCTTTATAAAAAGATAACCTATCGGCTAAGCACTCCGATAGAACATCGCATAAAACCTATCGACTCAGCAAGAGTAAATCTATCACTATCAATCTAGTAGTTCAAACTTAACTGATGCAGCACAGATTAACAATAATAAAAGAACCTCGGTGAGCCGATAGATCTAATGCAATCGTGATGTATAAGATAACTTACCGGCTATGCATTCCGATAAGACGCTTGCACAGAAACCATCGGCCTAGCAGGAACAACTTATCGCTCAGTTTAGTAGGTCGGACCCAACCGATGCAGCACAAACTGACGATAAGCTTTCCCCAGTAAACCGATAAAAACTATGCACGCGTGATGTGATATACCTGATAGGCCTAAGAGATCGAACCGAACCGATGGAGCCGTAGACAAAGCAGATATATCGTGGTAAGCCGGCTACCATATACTGACTAGAATATCGGACCTAACCGAGGAAGTCCTAGCCGATTGGTAGCCGGGGTAACGAGACTTACCCTCTCGCTGGAGTTCGGACCTAACCGATGCAGCCCGGCTCGAGAAGCAAGAACCCGTTGGTAAAGGGTGGCGATGCGCCGAATTGTATTGATCGTTGAGATAGTTTACAAGGTCCCCGGGCATACGTATTTATACCCCGAGTTACATGAGTCCTTATAGGACACGGCACACAACTTCCTATCTATAAAAGGAAAACTAACAAGCCCTGATCGGATACGAGATCAGGTTTTCCTAAAAATTATCAAAACTACCTAATTTATAGATAAGGTAATTAACTGCCATAGCGTGGTCTTCACGATTCCTTCCCGAATCCGGCTTCTTCTGGATTAACTCTCAACGGCTGATATCACTTCTTTCCTTAACCGAGTTCGATGCGAACCGTGCCAAATTTTGGCGTTAACACTACCTCATGGCACTATTAGTTATTAATAATAGTATTTTATTTCTAGGGTTTTTATGTGTTTTCTCTCGTTACGCATAGTCGTCGGCGATAGAAATTATTTCGGACGTGGATTCTTGAGGATTCTAAAAACGAAATCAGAGGCAAGTCACTCTTTGAACATATTGCTCCTAGTTTATAAAATAATATTGTTTGCCAAACTGCATTTTAGTGCACATGTTAAATCAATTCGGCCTCGGTTCGCGCGATCAACCGACGGACCTACCTAGTAGTTGCAATACTCTGTAGGCATTGAAAACCCTATTCCTTATCGCCCCACCTCAGTGTTACCTTGGTATCTGTGCTCGATGAGCATGGGTATCGACGGTTCCACTCAAATCACATGTGCTATCGAAATTGGAAAACTTGGGTTTATAAAACCTTTACGATCCAACAGCAGTGTCGGTAAGTTTGCAAAATAAAGAATGTTTGTGAAAACCCCGTGATGTAAAGTGATCACCTTGGTGGAGATGCTTTGTATTCGCATATAAGGACCGATTCCTTTAGAAATTGCACTGATCATAGTACAGTATGACCACATGGGTGGAATGGGACACCCTTGGCCAAGTGATTAGTAGACCCAGGGTTGGCTTGGTTGTCTTTGGACGTGGAGCCGCCGGGGTGGCAATACGAGATGCACCCGCGCGATCCTGAGTACAAGGAGTCTGGGACTCTCCTGGCACTTGGTCTGGGACCCATCTAGTTGGCTTCAAGCAATCCTGGAGACACTTTGGAAAGGCCTTGTCGTGAACCTTCCACCACTGACGAGTGCGGGAAGTAAGCTCGCATCATGTGGGTAAAGCGTACACCTCTGCAGAATGTTGAACTGTTCGAACAGCCGTGCCAACGGTCATGGGCGATATGCAGTGATTCCTCTAGCGTAGCTTTGTTTTTACAAAAGGTTTGCAAAGCAAGTTTACGGTTGGGAACCGTTACCAGAATCGGCCAGATTGGCCGATGGATGACCATTACGTAGTCTGAAACGGTCCTATGTGGATCGGGATGTTAGATGGCATCATAGTTTAGGCTTCACGAGTGGAAGCAGCGTGCTGAAAATATGATTGCTCTAGGAGCCGAAGTTGAGATAATAAGATGGATGAGGTCCTGGAAAGGACGAAAGTAAAAGGAAAATAATAGAGGAAATATGTGATAAGGTTTTATTCTAAAGAGGACGAAAGTGAAAATAAACTAATAAAAGATATACTCTGAACCGCTCTCATGGTTCAACAGGCGGTAGACTGGATTAGAAACTTTAATCAATTAAAATTTGTTCGTCCGCTTGAGTTGTGGCAAATCAATTTGCAGACCGGATCGAGGCGAGAGCCTCTTCCCAGTTACACCTGGATCAACCCACACCTAGAGTTTTGAAAAATATTTTAAAGTAAAATGTTTACAAAATAAACCCCAGCCCTCCTTGGTGGCCTACATATCCACACTTTTCCCGTGACTGGTCACGAAGATGTTGTGGTCACCTACTCGGATTTGGAGGATCTCTTGTTGAGCAGTCCACCCAGCCTTGCACAAGTTGTCATTGTGAGCGGTTCACCCGGCTTGCAGGCGTCGTGCATCCTCCTCCTGTTGCTCACGTAGTTGGCGAGCCTTCTGGTCACGTAGTTGTTAACGCCAAAATTTGGTACGGATCTTTATTGGATTCGGTTAAGGAAAAATCACGGTTAACTGGCGGGAATTAAATCCAGAAGAAGCCGAATTCAAGGAGTCGTGAAGACCACAGCATGGCAGTTAATTATTTTATCTGTAAATTAGGTAGCTTTAACGATTTTTAGGAAAACCTGATCTTGTGTCCGGTCAGGGCTTGTTGTTTTTCCTTTTATAGTTAGGAAACTCCTGTTTCGTATCCGATCAGGACTGTATCAACTCGGGGTATAAATACGTATGCCCGGGGACCATGTAATCATCAATCAGATCAATACAAACTTCGGCGCATCGCCACCCTATTCAACGGGTTCTTGCTTCTCGAGCCGGACTGCATCGGTTAAGTTCGACCTCCTGTGAGAGGGTAAGTCTCGTTACCCCGACTACCGTATCGGCTAGGACTTTCTCGGTTAGGTCCGATATTCTAGTCGGCCTGCGGTAGTCGGCTTACCACGATATATCTGTTCTGTCTATGGCTGCATCAGTTAGGTTTGATCTCATAGGCCGAGTAGATATATCACATCTCGTGTGCATAGGTTTATCGGCTTACTGGGTGTAACCTATCATCAGTTTGTGCTGCATTGGTTAGGTCCGACCTACTAAACTGCGTGATAGATTATTCCTGCTAGGCTGATCGGTTTTATGCAGGCGTTTTATCGGGATGTATAGCCGATAAGTTATCATATTTTACATCATGATTGCATTAGATCTATCAGCCTATCGAGGTTCTGTTATCATCGTCAGTCTGTGCTGCAACGGTTAGGTCCGATCTATTAGACTGGTGATAATAATTCTATCCTTAATGAGACGATGGATGTTTATGCGATGTTCTATCGGAGTGCTTAGCCGATAGGTTATCTTTTGTTAATCAAGGCCGATTACATTGTTTAACACGTTTTTGGCACACTATATCGTTATCGGCTTTCCGGCCGATACACATCATATTAGTAATCGGCTAGTTTATTTGTTTATATTGTTATTGGTTCCTTAGCTACATGGTTTACTTATTTTATCCATCTATGCCATCATCGGCTTCCAGTCGATGTATAAGTGCTTCGGTCCATATCGGCCATCGGCCGATGAGACGAGTCCAATTCGGCTTTCAGCCGATTGGCTCCCTGATCTAATATTTTCTATCTTCTTGTCAATTGCAGGGTCAAATTGACTGGCATGCCTACGGACCTCAAGATTTAGGACCTGCACTGGAGTTAAGCAAATCTCCCAGGCCTTCGCGTGTCTCTAGGCGCAGAACCATATCATCGGTTCGTTCCCTACGTTGCCGGTGATTTTCGGCGTCAACACGTTTTTGGCACGCCCGGTGGGACATGAAATTTCAACATGGCCAGAAAGGAGATCAAAACAGACAATGTGATTCCGGTCAGCGTGGAGGATTTAACAAACGAACAGAAACAGCAAGTCGAGCAAAATATGGCCAATTTTCAGAAACTCTGCTTGGAATCTTTCGGCATGACGCGGCAAGGGCCAATTCAAAAAATCTCAGTTTCCAAAACCAGTTCTGGTTGGAGAATCGAGCCGTACACCACCTGAGAGTCCACCAGTAAAACCCTTACAGGAGATGGTGAATGAAGCAGTACATCACGCGCTCATCAATCAATCCGGGATCCTGGTGAACACGCTCAATAACCTCATCAAGAAGGCAGTGGATGGATCGATTGTTCAAGAGCCTACTCGAGGTCCTGTATATCTCCCACCAAAGATGGAGCCAAATCAAGTTACTTATGGCACCACAAAAGATGTACTGGAAAACTTGTTTTCACACAACCAGGCTGGGGGGCAACAAGATATTCCTGCTGGATACCATCGGGCTGCTTATTATAGAGGATATAAGCAGAATTACCCAGGAGGTGTTGCCGATTCAGGAAATTATCAGAGAGAATATCCCAGGCAGAATCGACTACAAACTCCACCCATACAGTACCAGCAGGAAGTCCCAAGGGAAGAAGACTTATCGGCAAGGGTTGTGGAAATAGTGAGGGAACAGTTTGGGATCAAGCCAAAGGAGCAAACATTTATGTATCGGCATCCATATCCCGAGTGGTTTGACAGAGTGCCATTACCACACCGATACAGAGTCCCGGATTTTTCCAAGTTCTCAGGGTAGGACAGTATATCTACAGTAGAGCATATTAGCCGATTCTTGGCACAGTGTGGAGAAGCATCGGCTGAGGAGGCTCTGAGAGTTAGGTTTTTCCTCTTATCATTGTCTGGATCGGCCTTTACATGGTTCTCCTCATTACTGCCGAATTCAGTTCGAGGATGGGCCAATCTAGAAAAACAGTTTCACAAATACTTCTTTGCTGGAATCCATGAGATGAGACCGACAGATTTAACATCGGTTAGGCAGAGACCAGATGAAACGGTGCCGAAATATGTCTAGAGGTTTCGGGACGTTAGAAACCGATGTTACAGCTTGAATCTGAGCGACGGACATCTAGCCGACTTGGCCTTTCAGGGTCTCTTAGCGCCAATTAAAGAGAGATTTTCATCACAGGAGTTCGAGTTCCTGGCGCACCTGGTACAGAAGGTATCGGCTCATGAAAGCCGATTTCAAGAGGCGAAAAAGGATAATATCAAAGAAGGATTGCTCAGGTACAGGTTTATTCATCGGACTTAGATGATGAAGAATCCGATGCTGAAGTCGGATTGGCGGAGTGGGCTAGGAACAAGAAATCAGTATCATGCCCGTGGGCGAAGGATATCGGCAAGGAGGAGCGATATGACTTCGACATTAATAAAGCCGATAAAATCTTTGATTTACTGTTACAGGAGAAACAGATACAACTTCCGCCAAATCACGTAATTCCATCAGGTGAAGAACTGAAGAAGAAGAGATATTGCAAGTGGCACAACACGATATCGCACCACACCAATGAGTGCAAAGTTTTTCGGCAACAAATTCAATCGGCTGTTGAACAGGGGAGGATCAAGTTTGAAGATAAAAAGCCGATGAAAATAGAAGGACATCCATTCCCTGTGAATATGGTTTATGCAGGATCATCAAGGGATCAGGCCGATGGAGGAAGGTGTTGGGGTAAGAGGACAAGAATTACTTCATCGGACCTGATAGAAAAATACTCAGGCCATGAAGAACGGTGGATTGAACTAGACAGTGAAAGATATAATCCGCATTGGGATTGCCCGTTTTTCAGGTTCTGTTAGGATCAGGGTATGAGATTGCTGACAATTCAAGATTGCCCCGAGTGCAGTAATATTGGATATCGGCATGATCAGCAGGAAAGGTTTTCGCAGGATTGGCTGCCTGGGAAAAGAGCATCGGTACACAGGCGATTAGGGCCGATCCATGAAGAATTCTTTGAAGAAAATGAAGAGGAAGTACATGAAAAACAAATCCAAAATCCTCAGTGGTGTCCTAGTGGAATATTTACAAAAAATCAAAAGAGAAGGGCACAGCGGTTACGGCACCGGGAGCAACAGGAAGAGCAATGGCGGGACTACAAGGAAGCCGATCATCGTCACAAGAGGACTAAGCGGGTATGGCGCGTGGAGAAAAATGACGATGAGATTGGTCCATTGGCTCCAGTAGACATGGTTTTCTTTCTGCCTAGGGAATACAAAGCGTTTTCATCTGATGAAGAGGGCGATGAGGAGATGTTTGCTTAGTTGACGCTACGACCCGATCAGGCTATATTTGATAAGCCTGAAGAATCTAGTCATCGGCATTTGAAGCCATTATATATTAAGGGCTTTGTAAATGGGAAGCCGATGACAAAGATGCTAGTTGATGGGGGGGCAGCCGTCAATTTAATGCCGTATGCCACATATTGGAAATTGGGGAAAACTGTCGAAGATTTGATAAAGACAAATATGGTGTTAAAAGACTTCGGCGGGAATCCATCGGAGACGAAAGGCGTGTTGAACGTGGAACTAACAGTGGGGAACAAGACATTGCCTACCACGTTTTTTATCATTGATGGAAAAGAATCATATAGTTTACTTCTCGGCAGGGATTGGATTCACGCAAATTGTTGCGTGCCTTCGACGATGCATCAAAGTCTGATACAATGGCAGGGAGATCAAGTCGAGGTAATCCCAGCGGATCAATCGACCAACATTGCGATAACTGATTTGCTGATCTGGGAAGCTGATGGTATCGATTGTTTATCTGGAAAAGTATGGGAAGGGGATTATCTTAAGATCACCAGTCGGGAGATATAGCCGATCCGGCAAGTCGGCTCGGAACTATTTCTCTGATGGGCACCATTGAAGACTTTGAAGGGAAGTTAGGACAAGGTTTCATGTCGGCCGATGATTTGGAGGAAATTGATATAGGACCAGGAGATAGGCCGAGGCCGACGTACATAAGTAAAAAATTATGTCCTGAACTCCGAGAAGAATTAATGAAATTGTTGAAAGAGTTTCGGGATTGTTTCGCTTGGGAATATCATGAAATGCCAGGGTTAAGCCGATCCATTGTTGAACATCGGCTTCCTATTAAACCAGGATATCGGTCGTTTAAACAGGCTCCAAGGAGATTTAAGGCAGAGTTATATGAGCCAATCAAAGCAGAAATTACAAGGTTATATGATGCAAAGTTTATAAGGCCGTGCCGATATGCTGAGTGGGTTTCTAATATCGTCCCGGTGGAAAAGAAGAATGGAAAATTGAGGATATGTATCGATTTCCGGGATTTGAATAAGGCTACCCCCAAGGATGAGTACCCGATGCCGATAGCGGATTTGTTGGTAGATGCAGCATCGGGCCACAAGATTATTAGCTTCATGGATGGCAATGCAGGATACAATCAAATTTTTATGGCTGAAGAAGATATACGTAAGACTGCGTTTCGATGTCCTAGAGCTATCGGTTTATTTGAGTGGGTGGTAATGACATTCGGATTGAAAAGTGCCGGTGCGACTTATCAGAGGGCGATGAATTATATATTTCATGATCTCATTGGCTTGCTAGTGGAAATTTACATCGATGACGTGGTGGTTAAATCCAAGAGTGATGAAAGCCATATAGCCGATTTACGAAAAGTGCTGGAAAGGGCAAAGAAATACGGATTAAGGATGAATCCCCATAAATGTGCTTTTGGTGTATCGGCTGGGCAATTTTTGGGTTTTATGGTTCATGAGCGAGGAATTGAAGTTAGTCAACGGAGCATCAGAGCCATCAAGACTACAGAACCACCAAGCAATAAGATAGAGCTACAGTCGTTGATCGGCAAGATTAACTTTGTAAGGAGATTCATTTCAAGTTTGTCAGGAAGGATTGAGTCTTTTACTCTGTTATTGAAGTTGAAAGCCGATCAAGAGTTCGTGTGGGGGGCAGAACAGCAGAAGGCATTCGATGGGATTAAGAGTTATTTAAGTTCCCCACCTGTTCTAATTCTGCCGCAGAAAGGAGTGCCGTTCAAGTTATACTTATCGGCCGATGAGAAATCCATCGGGTCTGTTTTAATTCAAGAGTTTGAAGGCAAGGAGCGAGTCGTGTTCTATTTAAGCAGAAGGCTTTTGGATGCTGAAACTAGATATCCTGCGGTAGAGAAATTATACCTTTGTTTATATTTCTCATGCACGAAGTTAAGGCATTATATCCTATCGGCTGAGTGCACGGTGGTTTGCAAGGCCGATGTGGTGAAATATATGCTGTCGGCTCCAGTCTTAAAGGGGCGAGTTGGTAAATGAATTTTTGCCTTAATGGAGTTTGACTTGAGATATGAATCGGCTAAAGCGATCAAGGGACAAGCAGTGGCCGATTTCATTGTGCAACACAGAGGGGTTCATGAAAATTATGTAGAGCCGATCCCGTGGACTTTGTTTTTTGATGGATCGGTTTGCAAGCATGGATCTGGTATCGGCTTGGTCATTGTATTGCCTCGGGGGGCAAGTTTTGAGTTTGCTTTTACAATTAAACCCTATCGGACTAATAATCAAGCGGAATGCGAGGCGGTATTGAAAGGACTTCAACTCTTAAAGGAAATCGGGGCCGATGTCATAGAAATTGTTGGGGATTCCTTATTGGTGATCAAGCAGCTATCTGGGGAGTATGAATGCAGGGATGATATTTTGAGGTCATATCATGAAGAATGCAGAGATTTATTGAAGGATTTCAGGATGGTATCGTTGGATCATATCCCTAGAGAACAAAATTTAGAAGCCAATGATCTTGTGCAGATTGCTTCGGGTTATCGGCTGAATAAACAGGTTGAAGTTGAAATAGCCGATAATGATATTTAGGATAAGGCCGATGATTGGAGGCAGGAAATAGTTGGTTATCTGCAAAATCCGTCGCAATCGGTTTCCAGGAAACTTCGGTATAAAGCTACTAAATATGTGCTGCTTGATGGAGAATTATATTATCGGACTTTTGAAGGAGTTCTGCTGAGGTGCCTGAATTTGGAAGAAGCCAAAGTGGTTATGTGCGGAGTGCATGAGGGCGTTTGTGGAACTCATCAATCGGCTCATAAGATGAAGTGGGTATTGAGAAGAGTAGGATACTTTTGGCCGATAATGCTGGAAGATTGCTTCAGGTACTATAAAGGATGTCAGGATTGCCAGAAGTTTGGAAATATACAGCGGGCACCAGCATCGGCTATGAATCCTATCATTAAACCGTGGCCGTTTAGAGGATGGGGAATTGATATGATCGGCCAGGTTTATCCTCCATCAAGTAAATGACACAAGTTCATATTGGCCGCAACAGATTATTTCACAAAGTGGGTGGAAGCAATTCCATTGAAGAAAGTCACATCCAAGGAGGCGATTGAGTTTGTAAAAGAGCATATAATTTATCGATTTGGAATTCCTCAGACGATAACTACCGATCAGGGATTATTTTCGTATCCGATGAGTTTCAACAATTTGCTGCCAGTATGGGAATTAAGTTATTGAATTCATCACCTTATTATGCTCAAGCCAATGGACAGGCAGAAGTTTCAAATAAGAGTCTGATCAAATTAATCAAGCGGAAGATTGATGAGCAGCCACAACGATGGCATACTACATTAGCCGATTCTTTGTGGGCCTATCGGATGGCATGTCATGGATCTACTCGAGTGCCACCTTATCAGTTGGTGTATGGACATGAGGCGGTTTTGCCTTGGGAGACTAACATCGGCTCTAGGAGGATTTCTTTGCAAAATCAATTGACGGCCGATGATTATTATAACTTGATGACGGATGAACTCGAGGATTTGGCTCAAAATCGGTTAAGGGCGTTGGAGAGGATCAAGGAAAATAAGACTAAGGCAGCTAGGCATTATAACAAAAAGGTGATGAATAAATCGTTTACCGAAGGAGATCTTGTGTGGAAGTTAATTTTGCCGATCGGGTCCAGAGATAGTAAATTCGGAAAGTGGTCACCTAATTGGGAAGGGCCTTATCGGATTAATCGTTGTGTGCCTGGTAATGCTTACATACTAGAAGATCTTGGGGGGAAGGAGTTTGCTAAAGCGCTTAATGGGAAATATCTCAAGAAGTACTATCCGAGCGTTTGGATCAACTCCTGAATCGGCTGGAGACGGCCAATTTCTAAAATAGTTCAAAAAGCCGATGTTTTTGCATCGCCTAAAGGTAGCCGATATCCATTGATATCGCCTTTAGATCAAATAAATAAAATACTATCAAGCGAGGGTGAAACAAGGTGAATAACAGAGCCGACCAGATTATATTACAGCAAAAGATGATCGGCATGTTCTGGAGCAACATCAAAGGCGTTAATGTTAAAGTTTTACAAGAATTTTTGAATTGTTTCAATAGCACGCAAGCGAATCTGATCGATTTCATTTATGGAACGGGTATCGTCTTCATCGGAGCTTGGGATGGTCTTCATGATTTTGCGCCAATGAATGACTTGACGCACTGCTGCTGCAACTCTGGCCTCTTGATCTTGTATGGCTTTAGGTAGACCGATGAGTTGGGATTCTGTTGTTGCGATATCATTGCGAATTGTTTGAGTCTTGCAGCAGATCGGCTTCCCTTCTCTTCAGCTGATCCAAATTTACAGGTTGGAGTTCTTCAGGGGCAGAGCTAACCATATCATTAAGCTTCTTTCTTCTCCGTTTGAGCTGATAGCCGATCAGTTTGGATGTCTTGGATTATCTTCTGTGATTGGCACTATCGGCTACACATATGCCTGACCTTGACAAGTGGAAATTTGTGAAGGATTCTAGATGCTGACAAGGGGTCAGGCGTCGATGAGCTCTCACGGCAGGTGTGGCGGGGCTCAATCTCTACGAATCTTGCCCGGATCGGCCCGCAAATCCTCCCACATGTGCTCAATAGGTTTTCCAGCCGACCGATGATGTTTGCAGGTAATTGCGCGCACGTGGCGGAAAGGAATGCTGGGTTGTTGCACCTGTGCTGTTTCTTCAATTTGCCTCCCAAAGTACTTCGCCGATGCTTCGAAGGAGAACAAATGGCAAGGACTGCAGGTTGACATCGTAAGGAATTAGTAGTTAGTTAACAATAAAGTATGGTTGTAAGAAATTACTGAGGCAGGAAGGGCGCAACTTAGGAGTGACATCAGGCATCAGATGGGTGATGTAGGTTGGTCTTCAAGATGGCCGATGTACACTGGCGAACTGAGTAGAGCGACTCACTAGTATCGGCTTTTAGGGCTAGAATGACGGAATTGAATGGCTACGAGGTCATCGGCTCGATGCTTTCAGAGGATGTCGGAGTAGGTTGAGGTTCGGGGCGATGACTCAAGCTGGCAAAAAGATCGATAGGTGTAAGATGGGAACAGTGATAACCTGTCGGACTTGGCACGTACTATGGGGATGAAGGAGCCGATGTGTTGTTGAGTAGCGGTGGCGCAGATCACGGCATTTCGACACTAGATTTTTCTGTTTCTTGTGAGGGCGAGATGCCGCTTTGCGTAGTGGTCCCTGTCGGCCGTGGCACCGAGAAGAGCCGAATGGACGGGGGAGCATCATGTCCCTAGGATGTGGTTGGCCGATGGGTGGTTTGTATATAATCGGCCGGCCACTGGTGCTTGTTCGTGCTCACATCAACAGCCTGCAAGATAGAAGATGTTGAGATGATCGCGGAAGTGATTCAAGATAGTGGAATATTACCTCAATCATCGGATTCCGATGTCCAGTTGAAGTTGAGGCCAAGAGCAGTAGTGAATGGCCATGAGTTGTAACGGTGTTTCCTCCATTTGAACCCCACCATGGGAACGAGCTTAGTGTTGACAGTGCAACTCCACATCGGAAGGCGGTGCCCAGCCAGATAGGGAATCTGTTAGTGCCCGCAGCCGCTCGTACTCCACGAGCGCTATTTACATTTCCCCGGGCCTGGAAGTTTGTCGATGAAGCAAGCCGATGGGGAGTTGACCAGGCCCGAGCTGCGGCCTGACTGTTGGATGATAGAATCATACGATGAGCTGTTGATCGGCGCTTGAGAAAGCAAGTCGTTAGAAGACGGGGAGTAATGGCCGATAGGAATATGGTCTTCGTTCATTATCGCCATAACATCAAGTGGATTGAAGTTGGACGGCATCTCAATGTGATGCGTCATCACATATGCGAACCACAGTGTGGAATCTGGTAAAGCAACATAATAAAGTCTCTTTGAACCATTGGCCGAGTCCGACGGACTCATTTTACCACGTCCAGGAAGAGCTGATTGCAGCTTCTCCATTGAGATGCATTGGCGATAGGTGGGTTCTTGTGTCATCCATCGCTGATCGGCCTGGGGCAAGTTTAGTGAGGAGGAAGGTATCCCGGGAATTGCCCTGGATGTCTACACGTTGAGCCCATAACTGCCACACACCACAAAGGACCTCCGATATGGCCAACCTGGCTGCGGCGGTAGATTGACCGCCACCCTGATGTAGCAGTTGATACGTGCGCCCTAAGACAGATATTGCCCTCAGGGAACTTGTTTCCGATCGGCCAAACGTTCTGCAGACCCTTGCCATATTGGTTGTTGGACAAGGGTTTGCAGCCGGCGAAGACGACCGTTCTAACCACAGATTAAACGAAGCGACGTGCTCCCGATCCATCGACTGGGCCAGTCCTTTGTTATGGATTGATATGTACCTTGAAACCCAACCGCTCGATGTTCTTTGCTTGAAGCCGATGAGTAGGCTTGAATTGGAGATTGAAGGGATTGACTGTAACTCGTTGTGTTGAGGCAGGTAAGCATGGTTAATCTATCAAGTTGGGGTCATCAGCCATGTCCAAATAGATAGGCGTTGAGGGCGGTCTGACGCAGAAGTAACGAGGCGATGGCACGCCAGAGGCGTTCGTTCCTCTCTATCTCAGCCAGTGAGGATTGATCGCAGTGGCCGATGTCTCATTCGTCCAAAGGGTTTCATGCAGGCCGATACTCTTTTATACAAGCTTCCTCCACCCGGCAAGTTTGACTTGGCTATGATCTGAAACTGTTGTTCCAATCACTGACTAACATGGCGGAGTTTCTTGAAGGGATGCATTGAGTTTCGGCGTTGATGAAATCTGTAAGGATCTTCACTGCCCATGGGACATGGTAAAAGAAGTTCGGGTCATCGGCGCCGGGATCAAGACCTGGTTCTAAGGGCTACAATATGCAGAACATGAGCACAGAACA
>RYFJ01003447.1:0-76861 GCA_003991445.1 Oryza meyeriana var. granulata
GGACCAAATGGACAAAGACAGTAAAGTTACCCCTTCGCAAAACCCGCTAGGGCCCAACCAACCTGAATACCTAGGCCGGCTCCCCCTAGAAAGTGTACTCATCGTAAATGAGTACCCCTGATGTGCTGCCCTGAGGAATACCCAAAATGCCCCAAGACCGAGAAATTGAGTTCTCAATTGAGCTAGCACCAGGAACTGCCCCAATCTTCAAAAGACCCTATAGAATGGCTGCTAATGAGTTGGCTGAAGTAAAGAGGCATATCGAGGAATTGGAAGCAAGGGTTATGTAAGACTAAGCACATCCCCTTGGGGAGCCCCAATGCTCCTAGTTAACAAAAAGGACGGAACACAACGGATGTGCATAGATTACAGGGCACTAATGAGGTGACCATAAAGAACAAATATCCACTACTCGGATTGACGACTTATTTGATCAACTTAAAGGAGCAACCATGTTCTCCAAGATAGATTTAAGGACCGGATACTATCAGTTGAAGATTAGGCTACAGAATATACCGAAAACTACCTTTTCAACCAGATATGGCCTATATGAGTATACGGTCATGTCTTTCGGACATACCACCCTAGCCTACTTTATGAACCTAATGAATAAGATCTTCATGGAGTACCCCGACAAGTTTGTCGTGGTATTTATAGATGACATCCTCATCTACTCCAAAAATGAGCAAGAACACGCGAAACACCTGAGAACGGTCTTAGGAAAAGTAAGGGAATACCAGTTATATGCTAAATTCTCCGAAGTGTGAGTTTTGGCTGGACGAGTGGCCTTCCTAGGGCACGTCATCACGGCTCAAGGAGTATAATTGGACCTGAGCACAATCGAGACCGTGCTTGCATGGTAGTCCCCAAGCTCAGGCACCGAAATTCAAAGTTTCCTAGGCTTGGCTGGATATTACCGAAGGTTTCTCCAAGATATCTAGGCCTATGACCGAATTATTAAAGAAGGAAATGAAGTTTGAATGGATAGAAGCATGTGAGAAAAGCTTCCAAGAGTTAAAAAGGAGACTGACCACCGCCCCGGTCCTAACCCTACTGGATATGCGAAAGGATTTCAAGATATATTGCGATGCCTCTAGACAAGGACTACGGTGTGTGCTGATGCAAGAAAGGAGAGTAGTAGCATATGCCTCAAGGCATCTAAGGCCACATGAGATAAATTATCGACCCATGATTAGAGCTCTTTGCAGTAGTGCACGCTCTAAAGATATGGAGGCAATACTTGATCGGAAATCGGTGTGAAGTATACACCAATCATAAAAGTCTGCAGTACATATTTACTCAGACTAAGCTCAACCTAAGGCAGAGGAGATGGCTGGAGCTGCTAAAGGATTAAGACCTAGGGATACATTACCATCCCGAAAAAGCCAATGTGGTTGCGAATGCCCTAAGCCGGAAGATTCATTGCAATACAGCTCTAGTACAGCTAGCCCAGCCTGACCTATGCAAGGACCTCAGAAAACTTAGAATAACCATGGTAATTGAAGGAACATTAGCAACCCTAGTTGTTCAACCTACCTTGGAAAGATTAATAAGGGAAGCCCAAAAGGAAGATGAGGAAATTAGGGCCATTAAGGAAAATGTTCCCAAGGACAAGGCTCCCAGCTTCTCGATAAATGAACAACGAAGGCTCCTAGCTTCTCGATCAATGAACAAGGAACCTTATGGAATGGAAAAAGAATTTGCGTGCGCAATAATAATGAATTAAGAAACCTTATCCTAAAGGAAGCCCATGAGTCTGCATACTCGATACATCCCAGAAGTACAAAGATGTACTAGGATCTTAAGGAAAATTATTGGTGGTTCGGTATGAAAAGAGATGTTGTCGAGTATGTCACCATATATGATATTTGCCAAAGGGTAAAAGTGGAACATCAGAAACCCGCTAGATTGCTACAACCCCTAAAGATTCCCGAGTGGAAATGGGAAGAAATTGGCATGGATTTATAACCGGGTTACCAAGAACACCTAACACGTAGACTCAATTTGGGTAATCGTGGACCGACTTAACAAATTAGCCCATTTTATACCCGTTAAGACTACCTGCACAGGAAAGAAACTGACAGAGTTATACATGGCCAGAAAAGTATGCCAACATGGAGTACCTAAGAAAATTGTGGTTGGTCGAGAAACCCAATTCACCTCTAGATTTTGGGAACAGTTACATGAAGCCTTAGGAACCCATCTCAACTTTAGCGTAGCATATCATCCTCAGATCGCTGGTCAGATAGAAAGGGTGAATCAGATATTAGAAAACATGTTGACAGCATATGCCTTGGATTTCGTAGGGGCATGGGACCTTTGCCTACCCTACATAGAATTTTCTTATAACAATAGCTACCAGGCTAGTATAAAGATGGGCCCGAATGAGGAATTATATGGACAAAAATGCCGTACCCCACTTTGTTGGACAGATGTTGGGGAAAAACAGATATTCAGGCCAGATCTCCTAAAATCCGTAGAAGAGAAAGTAAAAATGATAAGAAAACACCTAAGAGTTGCCCAATCACGACAAAAGAACTATGCCGACAAGCGATGCAGAGACTTGGAATTTGAAATAGGAGACCATGTGTATCTAAGGGTATCCCCCTTGCGTGGGATGAAGAGATTCGATATGGTTGGAAAGTTGGCACCTTGATTTATAGGACCCTACCCCATCATCGCCTGACAAGGAGAAGTCACGTACCAACTAGAAATACCCAACGAACTCACCGAAGTACACAATGTTTTCCATGTCTCCCAATTAAAGAAGTGTCTTCACGTGCCGGAAGAGCAAGTTCCTCTAGAAGGAATCGAGCTAAACAAGAACCTCCCCAATGAAGAACAACCCATCCGTATCGTTGAAGAGGCAGAAAGACGGACGCGAAGGACAACGACCAAATTCCACAAAGTACAATGGAGTAATCACTCAGAAGAAGAAGCCACCTGGAAGTGAGAAGATCACCTTTGTACAAAGTACCCGGAATTGTTCCCGTAGTTCCAGAATCTCGGGTCGAGATTCTCTTAAGGGGGTAAGCATGTAACGCCCGTATTTTTGGCCTATCAAAAAAACTAATTTTTAATAAAAATTTAATTGTGAAATTTGGTTCTTGATTGAATTTTTGAAGTGCATGTGCATGCCAAAGTGTGGATCTCAATTTCCCCTTAAGCTAGCCCAAAAACCCTTCCCAAAAATTCCCCACTTTTCTCTGATCTCAAATCTCAAATTCAAAATCCTCAAATAAAAACCCTCAAACCCTCTCTAGAAATTACCGAGAGTTACTATGCATTTGGGCCGTCCCTTCCCTTTTTCCTCCCTCAGCCCACTCCTTTCCTTCCTAATCTCTCACCAGCCCACACAAGCCCAGTCGCCCAGCCCTGCACTCGCTCGTGCGGCCGCCTCCACGCGCGCCTACTCCGAAACCTCGGTGGGGCCCACATGTTAGTCTCACACCCGTCTCGCTCCCGTCCACGCAGCATCCCACGTGCAAGCATCCACTGTTTCCACGCGTGGGGCCCACCTGTCAGTTCATCGTCACCTTCCCCCCGCCGCTTTCTCTCTTCTCTCTCAGTCTCTCTCGTCTTCTCCCCAGCGACGGCTGTACGCGCCCATACTCCCCTGTCTCGGCCAGCTCAAGCCCACGCAACGCCTCTTGTCAAACCCCATTGTCCCATCTAGCCAACAGCCTGGCGCAAAACACACCCCGCCACTCGTCGCAAGCTCCCGGTCAAAAGCGTGCGACCTCGGGAAAATTTCCCTGCAAGAAAGCCCCAGAGTCAAATGAGCACGCGCACGTTCCTTGCCTCGTCACTTCGCCATCACCTCTGCCTCCCCTTTCCCTCTCTACCCCCGCCGATGACGAAGGCCATAGCATCAGCGCAGCATCGTGTCTCATCAGCCAACTGCGCCATGCCGTTGTTGTAGCCACCACCATTGTTCGCTATCGCCATGCGCTGAGCTCCATCTATAAATGGAGCCGAGCCTCTTCACTTGGCCATCGTGAAACGAGACCCCACCCAACCCAACCTCGCCGATGCTCAGCTCTGATCTCCGCCGCCGTCCACTGCTCTGACTCGAACCGTTCCACTACCTTTGGCCCCCAATCGACCAAGCCTCCACCGCCGCTGAGCTCCCCGTAGTACCGCGATCCCTCTCTACCCCTCGCCGATGCCAATCGCCGCCGGAACCCAAACCCCCAAATCCAGTCACCGTCGTTTTGATAATGGCCATATCCTCCCTCCATTCTCTTTTACTCGATGCGCCTCACCAAACCGAGACCATCCCGAGCCCCATCCGCCGCTAGAATGGTCGCCGCCAGTGACCTCTTGTACGCCAACCTCACCGGCGTATAGCACCGCCATGTTCTGCCTCCCTCCATCGACCTTCGGCCATTTCGAGCGGTCCACCACCTTCCTCATAACTTCCACAACCCACCACCATGTCCCGCTCCTTCTGGCTCACCGTTGTTCACCGTATCAGCGCCGGCCACCGACGACCATCGATCCTCACCAAGGTCAGCCCCTCCCAGTCCATGATGACGTGGCATGCCATGCTAGCCACAGCAGGCTACCCTGAGCAAGCCAGGCCAGGCCGCTGGATATTCCTTTTCCTTTTCTCAAAATTGTTTTAATACTTTTCTATTTACAGAAAATGATTTAAATTTTAAAAATTCATAACTTTTAAACTATAACTCCGTTTGAGACCATTCAACTCTCAAAATTTTTCTAAAAATGAGATCTACACAATGGCACTATTAGTTATCTAAAATAGGTTCTAATTGTGTGTTTTTTGTTTGTTTTGTTATTGCGACTCGTAGAAGCTTGTACTGATGAGCAGCCACTCAAGGAATACGCTGAAGAAACTCAAGAACCGAAGCAAGGCAAGTCACCGTTTGACCATATTGAACCTATGTTTGCAAAAATATTTTGTTTGCGAACCATGCATACTAGGAACACATTTCCCGGCCACGATTCGCCAATCGATGCGAAAGGCCTAACCTAATTGCTGCATTAAGAACCTCCCTTGATTAGTTGATTACCCTATATCTTGTAGCCATTGTCATCCGGTACTCATACCCCTAAGTACGAGTATTGACGACACTCTTATATCACCTAATTTTACCAATGGGAACATAGGGTTGTGAACTGATTTGAACCTCAGCATCCGTTGCCGTGGGATTTGCAAAATAAAAACAATCTTTGTGAAAACCTTGGTTATAGGTTGTCGCCGCCTGTCTGGCTTCGACTTCACATGACAAAAAGGATCGATTCCTTGGGAAATTACACTAATCACAATACAATGCAACCACATGGGTGGTATGGGACGCCACTGGCCAAGTAATTAGTGTTCCTAGGATCGCTTCAGTTGCTAATAGAAGAAGAGTCGGTTGGGTGCCAAGATGTCGATATACCGATGGCTCTAGGTACAGGGAATGTGTTTTCCTCATACTTGGTCTGGGACCATTTATTAGGCAACGGGTTACCCTGGGTTTGCTTTGGAAAGGACTTGTCGCGAACCTCCCTACACCAACCATATCTGATCAATATGGGTCCGGTGGTGGGAGTAAGCTCGTGTCGTGTGGGTAAAGCATGCACCCTTTGCGAAGGTTATAAACTGTTCGAACAGCCGTGCCCACGGTTACGGGTGGATGTGACGTGATCCTCTAGCGTAGATTTATTTACAAATGTTTGTGAAATTATTTGCAGGTTAGGAACCATTACCAGAATCGGTCTGTGTGACCGATAGAAGACCTAAGTGGTCTGAAATGGGACCGTGTGACTCAGGGTGTCGTATAGCACTATAGTTAGGGCTATAGAGTTAAAGGGAGTTGATGCTTGATAAAATAAAGAAAATAGCGAATACACCCAAATGGAAGTACTGTCCGGAACCATGCTCTCCGAATTGGAATTGTGACAACTTGTGGAATGGGTTGAGACGTGAGTCCCTTCCCGATAAGTTAATCGTGGTGGGTTGTTGCAAAGCAACTCATGGAAGATATTGAAGCGTGAGCCTCTTTCGGACAACTTAAAGAACACAATTAGAAATTTCTTTAAATAAAAATTGCTAAAACATTACCTTGATTGTAAAATAAACCTTACCACACTATTCTCGTGACTTGCTGAGTACCTCGTTTACTTACCCTTGCTATCTTTCCCCTTCAAAAATATTTAATGACAATGGTCCAACCATTGATGAGTACCTTCAGGAACAACTTGAATACGAAGACTTTTAGGGTTTCAGTCTAATCCCAAGCTATGCTTGTGGGTTATTAGGTCCAGTTTTTGCTTCTGCTGTCATGTTTTGTGGTGCAATGTTGTATGCTCGGGATATGTCCGTGGCTACACCCTAAGTAAGGGACTTTATCTAATAAATAAAGTAGATTTGGCTATGATTCACCGATGTCCTGTATGTATCAACTGGTTTCCTGGGTCTAGTACAGGTAATACTGGTAAAGTCGTTCCGCTCCTATTGGCCTATATTGGTTAACGAGAGATGTGCATTACACCTTTCTTCTTGTATTAATTGTCGCTTCATATCTTGTGCCGCTTGTAGCTAGTTGCTGTATGTGCTTGATTTTGATTGTTGTGACTTGGATGTAGCTATTTTAGGTTGTGACTTACTTGGTTGCTCATTAGCCAAATCGGAATATCTAACCGTTAATCGGAATATCCAATATGGATTAGAATATCTAACATGCTTCCGCTTTATGCTTTCGCATCAAGTTTTAAATTTGCCTATAGAAATCATCTTGTCAGCCTACACAAATTACTAGTTCCATGATCGTCGATTGACCAAGTCTA
The DNA here is from genome assembly GCA_003991445.1 of Oryza meyeriana var. granulata. Classification (NCBI taxonomy): domain Eukaryota; kingdom Viridiplantae; phylum Streptophyta; class Magnoliopsida; order Poales; family Poaceae; genus Oryza; species Oryza meyeriana. The sequence continues at coordinate 6,799 of RYFJ01003447.1, forward strand.
CATTCAACAAGTACTGCTAAAAGTCTGCCATTACTAAGCTCTAAGCTACATATACATACATCCAAGAGTCTAGGACAATGGATATATTAAAAGGATAACCAATTTGCTTCTAACAGCCACAATTCTTTATATAGTGGCAGAAGCATGCACAAAAAGGTCCTGATGCCTTCAACAAAAGGTTTGCAGTCACCAAAATACTACCTAGTCAGTCAAGGTCTAGATATCCACAGAAAGGCTTGCTATACCACATCTTCAGAGCTTTTACGGCGGGCTAAAGGACGAGAGGATCCATCTACAGCAGCAACCCCCTATATGAAACAAAAGAGTAAAACAATCTTGCATCAGACAGTATCAAGCAGTCCATTTCATGACCAAGTTAAAAGTCATACAACAACAATAGCATCTAGCAGAAATTAAAAATATAAAAAGAGCTATTATTTGATCATCTAAAGGACAAACCAATTCAAAGAGAAAGGTCATATCGTGATATATTTATAATTGGGGTAGTGCCTTTGGGGTATGCTTTTTAACACATGCTCAAGTCATTACTTAGCTATCAGTACAAGAAAAAATTGCATTTCATCTCTCTATAAATATAAGCACTTTTAAAACTGTTTTAAGTTAAATAACTTCAACTATCAATAGCAAAAAAACATAAAGATTGTTAATGTAAGAATAAGATTATCATGAAATAAACTATTCTACTATGCAACTCTTTCTATTTAAGATAATTTACCTTTATAAATATTATTGGTCAAAGTAGTATATTAAAGACTATGTTGATATTCTAAAGTATTTATATTTATGGATGGAGGGAGTATGAATATAATTGTGATTTGTGATCTTGTGACCCAGACAGTATGGGTAGGCTACCGGAGTTACGCAATAATTTCGTTTTGTCCCTATAAACATAGTTGTTTGTGCATATCTTTATATAACATTTTGCAAGCTGCATGGGAAAGATTGAAGAGTCATATTAATGTCACAACAATAACAAGTGTGCCGGTGAATCAAACACCCTGGTACAAATGGCTCAACCTACAAACACTTGTATAGATTATCTAAATTGATTACGTACCCACGAGTTAACCTACCTAGTTAGTTATAATTAAGTGGGTTTACGGGGTCAATCCACCTGTATTCTACCCTTTCCACTGCGCAACTACCTGCTTTACAGGCTTGTCTTCGTCTTCGATCTCCTGCTGGTACAATGGGCAAACTTTTGCCAGTTGTATCTTGACAGCGACGTTCCACGTATGAAAAAACAAGGGCTAATTCACAGCTTCTAGTTGTTGACCTGTTGTTATCTTGCTATTCTCCCGGAAGGCGCAGCGCCTTTCAGTCTAAACAGCTTATATAGGCTTGGCCACTTCCTTAATTTTTGTTAGCACGTTTTTGAAAATGCTAAATAATAAATTTCGTGTAAAAACTTTTGATATAGAAGTTGCTTTAAAAAAAATAAAATAAATCTATTTTTTAAGTTTATAATAATTAAAACTTAATTAATCATACGTTAATAACTTATCTTGTTTTACGTGCGAAAATAAGCTTAAGCCCCTTTAGCCCTTCTGAATAAGCCTAAAAGTGATACATACAGTGAGTGACAGAAACATGGCTTTCTCTTGACTGTCTCCCGCACGTTTAGATAGCCCCTTCAGCCCTTCTGAACAAGCCTAAAAGTGATAGGTACAGTGACAGAAACATAGCTTCCCCTTGGCCGTCTCCCATACGTTTAGATCTCTGCTGGCCGGGTGAGACTTGTCGGCAGGAAGCTTTGGTGGAATCATCCGAAATGTTAGATTTTTCTTTTCTACTATCAGCATCACCAAATTTTAATAATTTTATAATTTCACACATCTTAATTATTGTTACCATACCAAAATTTGATAATTTTAGAAACTTATACTTTTAAAATTATACCAAAATTCAGCAAAGGCTTTGATCTAAACACATCCCAAAATCTGAAAATGCCAAAATATGCCAAAATCATTTTTTTTAATTTAGTTTGCTTATAGCTAATCCTAGATGGAATGGTGTGGTATGTTTGACTCAGGTGCAATTTTTACATAATCTTTATTAGTTGGATATTCCTCCGAAAGCTTTAGCATTAATACTAGGATTTAGGAAAATAGAAACTATAAATTAGCGCGTGTTGTACATGAGCTATATTAGCGTGGTGGTATTTAAATGCAACGCCACGCCAAGACCATTTCTAGTGAAAAGTGCACATTTGAAAATAACTTTTGACACATTTACAGAAATAAACATCCTGATAGCTCAATGCAACCCGTTTGAAATAGATCTAATCTCCAACGGGTTGAAAAATAGCTTGTTTGAGATAGCTACAGGCGACAACCTATCGTAGATGTGCTGTCATTTATGATAAGAGGTAGTTACAAACCTGTCACAAATCATTCGTAAATGCACGCTTAGAACAACTTGGCCAGCGAAGCTGTCAGACGAACTGAATACTCCAGAACCAAAGATTGACGTACAGCAAGATAAAAATTAAATCTAGTTGACCAAAAAGAAATGGAGTCAGTAGCTTAGAACAAACAACCCACGACGACCCATAGACGCGAGGTTGAGGTAAACGGTAAATCTGCCGGCAGTTTGAAAATTGTTCACTTTCTTTCTTCCAAATCTTTTTTTCGAGGGAAGATTTTATTCCAAATCTTCCAACAAAGGTAGATGAGGATGCCATAAAAATCTTCCCTGCAGACTGAGGAGACTTAAGAATTCGTCATTTAGTTGGTCGTCGCATGTAATGCCTTATTTATCACGTGGTATTAAAGACTATTTCAATAAAAATCTATCTATGAAAATTCCATTCTTTGAGTGATGTGTCGTAAGTCGTGTCTAGATCCAATTTGTTTCCGCTTCTTGATTCCCAAAACTCGACTCTCAAAAATCCCCATTCCGAAATAATCTCAGAATTCAAATTGTCGTATTCGAATTTCCCTCCTCAACCCTAATGGCAAATTCCTTCATATCCTTCCAAAAATTTCCATTTCAATATCCGTTCCGAAGATTCAAATGAAAACCCCAAAATATTCTTCCTTGGCTCCCTGCCCTATCCCCTGAATTCAATTCATGTGTTCGAAATTCATATTACGGATTGAACCCTTCCCTCTCCTTGTCTCCACTTGCAAAAATCCTCGAAATCCAAAATACAAATCATTACCAAAAAAATATCCAATTTATCCCTTTGTCTCCTCCTCCTTGAAGTCCTTGAATTTTTTCTTTTTTCCTGAGTTCAAATATTCAATTTGAATTCAAATTGCAATCCGAATCCAATTCAAATTCCCTTCAAACCACTCCCTGGAAAAATATCAAAGGGCACTATGCCATTGGGCTTCCCCCATCGCACTGGCCCACTCAACCGCTTCCTCCCCTTTCCCTTTCCGTTCCCTCCTGGGCTGAATTGCCACGGCCCATCAGCTCGGCCCAACATCCCATGCGGACATGTGCAACCGCGCCGCGGGATTGCCACGTGACCCCGTGTGTGGCACGTTGCTGTCCGATATCACTTACTGCACGCGCCCGGCCGCCATCGGATGACCGACGTGTGTCCCCCTGCGTTCCGCACCCGAGTTCCGCTGTTCGATCGCCACGCCCGCTTGCCCACTCGCCCATTCCATGCACGCATGAGCGCCCACCGTACTCGCTCCCTATGCGGGACCCACCTGCTAGCCCCATGTCAATCCTGCACGGGCGCGCCCCCGTCTACCGGTGCGTTCATCTCCCTCCCCTATCTCTTTTTTTCTTCTTTCCCATTTGTGCCCAGAAGTCATTCAGTCAATTACCGACCCGACCGCTCGACGTCACTGCGGCCTCGCTTGGTCCTGCCGGTGCCCCGCCGCGCTCCTCTCCTTCTGCCACGTCACGACCATAGTGGGACGGCCACTGCCGCCCACTTTGCCGCCTCTCTCTCCCTCCTTTCGTCTCTCTCACCATGGTTGCGCAGTGAAAAAGCTGCTGAGCTGCTCACATCACCGCCGCACCCCACCTTGACCGTGCGAGCCCGCGCTCGCGATTCGAGCTGGACCGCCCAATGCACCTCCTCTCCACTGCCCAAGGCATCGCCGCCGTTGATTGCTTTGTGCTGCCTGCCGAGCGCCAGCTCTCACTGGAGCACCCCGGGTCGAACCGACCTAGCGGCCTCCCCTGCTTCTCCTCGCCTATAAATTCCAGTGCCCAGCTCCTATCTACCCCTTATTCCTTCCCCGACACTGCTCTGCTTCCCCCCTAGATGCCACCTGGCCGCGTCATCTTCCCGGAGTCCAGCCAAGTCGCCCTACCGCCACACGACTGCACCGTTGCGCCGCCTCCGCGTCAACCTCGCCGCAGCGCTGCCAGCCCGCTTGGATCGCACCTCCTGTCCACTTCGATCGCACCGCCCTCGCCACCAAGCTCAAGGTGCCGTGCCAGGTCCGGGACGCCACAGCAACGGAGCCCCACCACCTTTCTCTGCCGGCCCTTCCCCATTTCTTGCCAGCGAGCAACCGTAGCCCCCAGCGCATTGGTGAGCTTCCCCATCCCAATTTACCGGGCTTACCCCTTCACACGCCCATGACTAGCTCCTCATCACGGTTTGCGGTGAACACACTCGCTGGGAACTCTCCCTCGCCGACGATCCCATTCCACCGCCGCCGTACACGACCGTGTGCCGCTGTCGGTCTTTCTCTCGCAAAGATTTTCTCTCCGCCGCCCCTTGAATCCCTTTCGCCCTCTCCGACGCCACCTCGGTTGTCGCCTCTTCTTTCCTCTCAATCCGCCTTCGCCGTTGTCTAGCAAATGCCGAGCGCCGCCATATCCTCTCTCTGCCGTCCATGGCCCCTCGTCGCCAACCACCGTCAGGTAGCGCATCATCAATCCAAACCATTCACCTCCTTCGTCATCATGTCCACTCCGCCATCGTCGGCTGTCGATCTCGGGCTAGCCTCGTTGCTCCTCTCTCCCCCGGCCAGCTGGGCAGCCACATAGGCGCCAGCTTGGCCTATTCCAGTCCCGCAGCTGCCCTATCGGCACGCTCCTCCCTATGTGCGTGCACATAGTCCCCGTGATCCAAGCCACTGACGTGTGGGCCTGATCCCCTTGGTGCACCACGGACCGCTACTGTGCACCCATCCCACTCATCCTTCCCTCTTTGTATCGTCTTCGACCCGGTCAATGGACCGTGAATTACTGACCTGTGGGCCCGTTAGTCCTCAGTCCACAGCGGTCCACGTCTGTGAACCTCACCCCCCACTCCCCACTCCCCACCCCCCTCAAGCCTGTCGGGCCATGGCCTTGTTTCTCCGTGGGCTTCCCTCGCTAGCCCACGGACCACAACCACCTCTCCCCATGGGCCGAATTCCAACAGGCCGGCCCAGCACGAACTAGAAACCAACCCCTCCTTTTCCCTTCCACCGACATGCAGGCCCCACCAGCTAGTGGCTCACCCAGAATATTCCCGTTCCCGGAATATTCATTCCAGAAATCCAAAATTTCCTTTTTCCTTACTCTAGAAATTCATTAATCCTTCCAAAATTCATATCTTTTGATCCGTAACTCCAATTGACCTCATTCCACCTCCAATAATTTTCTAAAATTGAGATCTATCTAATGGCACTATTAATAGTCCTAAATAGGGTCTTTTTCTTGGTCTTTATATTGGTTTTTAATTGTTAGCGCTTAGTAACCATCGCCGGATTTTCTTTCCGAGTGGATTTCTCGAAGATTCGTGAAGACCTTGAGCAAGGCAAGTCACCTTTGATCAATCAAGGCTATAATTGAACTTAAGTTATTTTGTTTGCAAAGTTGCATCAATAAGCGTGCACATGAACTGTTCGGCCACGTCTATGAGTCAGATCAGTGGGCCTACCCAACTTGCTGCATATGATCCTTCCTCAACACTTGCAATACCCTCTTCTCTTGTAACCACCTCTGTTGTGCCCCAAAATTCGTGCACTCCTGTGTGAGTACCTACGGTCGCCCTCAAACTTAAAATTTAAGAAACATCTTGGTTAACACTGGGTTTTACGAAACCTTTGGAAAACCCAACACCTAGGTCGGTGCCTTGTGAAAGAAAAATAAGTTTTAAAAAAAGGAGACTCACGACACAAGGCCGGTCCAGTGTGGGATGCCTGTGTGGTTGCTAGTAAGGACTGATTCTTTTAGAATTTCATCCAAACATACAACAGTACAACTACATGGGTTAATTAGGATAGCCCCTGGCTAAGTAACTAGTCCCTAGGGATGCTTGCATGCCTATGGACTGTGGATCACTGGGAGGGCGGTGGAGTTGCCTCCTAGGTTCCTAGCATAGTATGGTCTCGAACCTACCCTGTTGTTGGTCTCGGACCCCTCTAGTAGGCATAAGGTAACTTGGATCAGCTCCAGAAAGGCCTTGTCGCGAAAACTTCTCAGTCACCAATCGCACCCGCACAGTGCGAGCTGGTGGCTAGAGCAAGTCATGTCGTGTGGGTAAAGTGAACCCCTGCAGAAATTAACCAATTGTTTGAACAGCCGTGCCCACGGTCATGGGCGGATGTGCGATGATTTCTTAGCATAGTTTTGTTTTACCCTGCTTGAAAATGTGTGTGTGGTCTGGGAACTGTGGGAAGAAAGCACTGTCGTGGACAGCTGGACTCTGTGAAGTCCGATGAGATGAAGTGGCTGTCGTGGACAGCGGGACTCTTGGAGTCTAGGAATTTGTTTTGGCTCTGTGAGCTAGCTCGAAGCCAACTCTTGGAATTGTGAAATCTGGAGAATCAATTTGACACCTTTCACTCCGATCAGGCGAGACCTCACCTCGCTCTGATTGTTGAGAAGCACATACTTAGCAGATTTAAAAGAACTTCAAATGAAATTTATTGCAAAATATCCAGCCTCTCTTTGAAGCATGCAACCACCTAAGTTCCCTGTCTTGCTGAGTACGTAAGTACTCACCCTTGCTCCATATATAGTTCCTCCGCCTGGAAGCTGGAGCTGGAGTTGCAATCAAGTGAAGATTAGGGTTTTGTCCTGGTTCCCAGCCACTGCCTGTGGTGTTGGGACTTAGTCCGTTTGTTCCGCTGCTGCCGTTGCCGCTGTGTTGTTCATTGCTGTCTCTGGCTTACTTCGAAGCTGCAACGTAAGTTAAGGTATAAATTTATTTATTTATTTAAGGATAGCAATGTTGCATAACTGTTTTCATGGATACCAGCGCTGTATCCTGGGACTGGTATCGGTATCGCGGTTCCACAAGGAGCAATTCACGCTGTTCTTCTGCGGTACGCCCTGTTTAGTGCCATTGTACGGCGGTACCGGATTGGAGTTTGACATTGTAACTTTTAATGCATTGAAAGACTTCGGGCTCGTTTAGATTGGAGCCAATATGTTTTTGCCCTACCTATGTTTTGGTATGGCAAGTTTGGCACTAAAAATTGATAGCGAACCAAACATTCATGTGGTAATATTGAGTTGCCAAAAATTTGGTAGGGTAAAAATTGGCTTTAATATAAAAAAGGGATTTGCTAACCATCACCTGCCTAAAAATTTTGTTATTTTCAATCATTTTTTTGAGCGTCGAATCGACGAATCGGATGGAAGATTCCCCGTAGCGCTCCGCATGTCCTAGCTCTGAAAGGCTGAGTGATTCCTGTAGCGGCCCGCACGGCCAGCTAAAGTTGGCCTTTTTGCAAAAAAAAAAAAACCATAAACTTTGATGTGAATCTTGGATACATCCTTCATTAGGTCTATAGCCGAGGGGACTTTTTCTCATAGCCCCCTATGATTTTTATAATAGTAGAAATTGATGGAAAGAATTTCATTGTTTAACGCAAATCGCAAAAGGAACCTCTATTTTGCAAATTGGCCATCTTATCGTAAATTTTTAAACAGAGACCCTTGCCTTTATCAAGAATCTTGGATAGGTCCTCAGTTAACTTATACTCCCTCTGTTTAAAAATATAAGACATCCTTGTTTTCCGTAAAGTCAACATTTAAAAATTTTGACTAATAATTAATCTAAAAATATATGCGTCTAATGTCATGCATATAGTATCACTAGATTCATATTTGATAATATTTTTATATGATGCTGAATTTGTGGTTGTTGATGATATATTATAAAAAAAACTAATAGACAAAGTATAATATTGGAGACTGTGTAGAAACCTAATCCGCCTTCTATTTTCAAACGAGGGGAGTAATAACTATTCTAATCTTTCGTATAACCCCTAAAAATTGTAATACCCAGGGAGGAAGGCATAATTCTAAGTTTTGTACTGGCACATCACATCTGCAAACTAATGGTCTGCTTTGTAGGAAAGAGAGGGAGACGAAGTGAGTGAATTGAATTTTTTTTCCCTATCATTTGCAGAGAGTAGGAGGAATAGGAAAGTAGAAACGTAAAATGATCGGTCTTGGTCCTCTACGCGTTGTTTTGTTCTCGTAACATGTTTTGTTAGCAATATAATCATATTTTCCAACCAAGGATACTAGTTTTGTATGCAACAGAGAATACTAGTTTTGTTTGTGGCTGATAAATGATAATACTTGTTTCGTACGCGTGGTTTTCAGGATTCTTATTTTTGCATGCAGTTAAGATTACTTGAGTTTGTGCAGATGTTTCTCATAATGCTTGTTTTGTATGCAACTAGGAATACTTGTTTTGTAAGAAATTGACACAAACTTTATTTTGTTTAGAGTTTAGGAGAACATATGTTTTTAAATAACTATGCTCCATATAATCAACTATGTTTTATCGTAAATTCCGGAAATTATGAGATGACACTGGAAGGGGCAAAGCTAGAGTAGAAAGAATCGTAATGGCACAACGAGAACGTGCAAACTTGGAGCAATGTATGGATTGCAATGCAACACCACATAACTGAATCTCATCGTACACAATCAAATTTGTAGCTACTTTGTTTTCTGTACATTTTTCCTCTTCTTTTCTTTCATCTCGACTCCACCTTGTGTTTCTCTCGAGTCTGGCCTGTAGCTCCGATCTTTTTTCACATTCCTCCCATTTTTGGGTTATGCATCGTTCTTCTTCTTGATAGGTAAGTTTTTGCTTGGTGCCATTTATTTGGCCTTTGCATTTCCATTTCGTTTGTCCATTTTCCGTTCATTTACTTTTCTATTTTGTTAAATGAATAGAATGGCAAGCATCAGGCTATAATCCCATGCCTTAACAAAGTGCTGAGCTCGAGCCTGTAAAAAAGAGTCTTCCACTTGCACAAGACAAGGACAGTCACAACAAATGATAACAGCTTGCTGAAATAGACATGGGCCGCAATTGTTCACCTATAAACAGGCCCAATAAAACACAGCCCAAAAAGTGACCCAAAATTGTGGAATCAAACGGACGCAGGGTGCCACTACATGCCTGCATCCATGCATTCGCGGGAGAAGATCCCACGTCAAAAATTCGATTGAAACGAAAAAAAAAAATCGGTCGATCGACGGCTAGACGGTCCAAAAAAAGAAAAAGAGCAGCCCTTCGTTGTTTCTTCCAAAAGGATTTTACACGAAACCCTATTTGACAGGAGAGCAACAAAGTAGGAGTACTAGTGTAATACGGATAACAGCCGACAATGGCGGAGCCACCAGTATGACAAGTCATGATGACCGCCATACCTGCCAGCGAACACCTCCTCAGTTCTTTACGAGTCTATTGTTTGCCACTTACCAACGTTTGACATTTTCATATAATTACGACTCACAAGCTGATCTCTAGTATATTTATGTATATTTAATGGTTATATCTATGTTTTATTACATTATGATCTCTTGTTGTATGTATGTATTTTTTTTATAAAAATTATTAGTAGTAGATTCGCTATAGATAAATTTTGATCCTGGCTCCGCCACTGATCTGGTGTCTGGATCGAAGCGATCCGACCGACCTGTGGCTCTATTTTATTGGGCCGATATAGCTGGGCTTGCGCTGCACAGAATACATAATGAAAGATAAGAGAACAATATACTAATTAGAAGCAACGTGATTCAGCAAGTTTTCTGAATGCAGAAAAGAATTAAGACTACACTGGTTTATATGTATGCCAAAATGCTGTCTTGCACCACAAAACTAAGAGCTGTGATAATGCCACTTAGAAAATGGCACTTGAGCTGAAGGAAACATTGTAAGAACTTTAGGCATGACAGAATCATGAAGAGCCACACCATGCTTCCTAACCTGTATGTAGTACAGGCTGAGGTCATCCTAAGCATTTTGAGGTCATACAACCCTGCAGAAGAATATCCTACACACAAACGGTTTATAAAAGTTAAATCTCACCGAAGCAAGCTAAACTAAGAATTAATTACAATGAGTGCAAGTAACAGAATAAAATTAAATGGACATGTACCTGATTAGACAGATGCAATCGTGCAACTCACAGGTTGGTCACTAATATGATGCATCAGTAGATGGCCCAGTTTAGTATTTGGCATTTTTATATGCGGAGAGGGAAGAAATCACAGTGCAAATAAGCTTGCATGGTTTACATAGTTGTAACTTTAACTGAGAATTATATGATCAGGAGTTTACACAAATCACTTTATAGTATAGCAATCAGCAAATATGCTCAAATAATAAAATCAACAAGATTGCAACTTTAGGCCCAAAGACCAATCAAAGCCAATCTTTCCTGTGTTAATTCAAACACTACCAAATCGTCACATCCAAAGACAACATTGTACATTAACATTGGAGGTTATCAGGTAAGAACCAAAGCCAAATTTGGAAAAGAAAACCGAGCCTTTTGTATGAGCCCAGTCCAACCGCTCGTTCGGCGCCAGTCGGACCAGCTAGCCCAACAGTCAGACCGGCAGTCAGAGTCCGACTCTAGTTAGAGTTTTTCTCATGTTTTCTTACTTGAGATCAGGGTTTTTAGGGTCCTAGTTGATCTCTAAGCCTAATAGGACGTGTAGAAGGCCCTGTAGATGCAAGACCACCCCTCCTATAAATATAGGGGGCCAAGACCGATTGAAAAATTAACCAATCAATCGTCAAAATCAATCTATCCCTCTATGTTCTACATCTCCCTCATTATTTCTTCCTGTATCCCACATCTATTCACCTCTAATTCCACAATGTCTCTTGTCTCTATGGTGTTAGAAGATGTTCTAGCTGGCCTGCCGAGTCTAGAACAAACCGGCGCGCGTTCATCCTGACGGGGTCCCTCCCAGGTGATCGTTCGGCAGCATCTACTCACTGCGGCGGCGCGTCTTTGGGTGCCGTTGCGGGTTGCACACAAGGTGCTCACGTGTGTAGCGTGACACGTTTTTGCACCAACACACTTTTTGGCGACTCCGCTAGGGACGATTTTGGTTGCTATAGCCAAAATTCTACTTCTCCACCATGGGCTCTCACACTGAGCTTGATCAAGACAACTTCATGGTGGTGGATTATGGAAAGTTGCTGGAAGCAGATCGCCAAGCGTTTGAAGCTCACGTTGAAGATCTATGAGAAAAAATGACTTCATGCTACCGGAAGATGAGGCAAGGCATCATCAAGCAAGAGGAATTCACGGTGCCTGTCGACAACAAATCTAAGGGAATAGCCGAATCTAGCAATACCCATGTTCTTGCTAGCTTAAATAGTCAGTTACATCTTTTAGTACTACCTTTGAGAAAATCTTAGATGCTCGCATGAATGAGATAGAGAATCGGTTTAATAGTCGATTGCTAGGTGGTGCATCTACTTTATATAATAGTGAACCTATGTATGGTATTCCATCGGATTTTAGTATACCAAGAATACCTATACAACAAGATTGGCTAATGAAAAATACCTAATATTCCACTCAATACTGTGGCACTGTAGGTCGGTCAGACCGGTATAACACGGCCGGTCTGACCGGAGATAGCGGCCGGTCAAACCGGCACTATGTTGCCAGTCAGACTGGAGACAATGGCAGGTCTGACCGGGGGGCATCGTTGGTCAGACCGTCCCCGACGAATTTTTTGGGATCAGCTCCTACAACAACCATTCCAAGTTATCCTATGGTCAGCGACTATGTTTCAGGACAAACTTTAATGCCTTATATTGTTGTTGCCCCTATTCCTCCTATTGTAGCACCTCAGAATTCGGCTAATCAACATGGAAACTTTCAAGAACGCTTTCGGTATAGATACTAGGGTTAAAAAGCGCACATATCAGAAACCCTATCCTGATTCCTAAGACAATGTTCCATATCCTCAAGGGTTTTGAGTGTTTGACTTTGTCAAATTCACTGGAGAAGATAGCTAGTCTACTTTAGAACATATCGGCTAATTTATAGTGCAATGTGGGGAAGCTAGTGCTTGTATTGTTTTAAAACCTAGGCTTTTTTCATTGTCTTTATCAGGTGCTACATTTACTTGGTTTATATCACTTGCACCAAATTCTATTCATGATTGATCTCAGTTAAAACAAAAGTTTCATGATTACTTGTTTACTAGTGAGACCGAATTAAATTTCACTTGACATCGGTTAAACAAAAGTATAACGAGAAGACACAAGAAACCAGTGTTTTAGTTTGACTCTTTCTGATAAAGATTTGGATGATTTGGCCTACTCTGGTTTGCTTGAATACTTGAAAGAAAAACTAGATGGTCATAGTTTCTTAGATGTAAACCAATTACTTCAAAAAGATCTAGTTCAATAAAGTCAAGCTAGAGAAGCCAAGATCTCACAAAAAAAGTTAAGTCTGATCGTTCCCATGTTAATATAGTTAATCATGAGATTGAATCTTTGGATGATGAGATAGGTGTTGTGTATACAGCCGAATGGGCTTGGTGTTATAACTCTAAACCATTCGTTTGCTCCACTCTTAAGCTAGTTGGTCACAAGAATCGGAATGAGGAAGTAAAATTCACATTTGATGTGACTGAATGTGATAGAATCTTTGACTATTTATTAGAAAACAAACAAATCAAACTGTCATAAGGCCATATCATACCACCGCCTGAGAAATTAAAGCAGCGAGCATATTATAAGTGGCACAATTCTTATTCTCATGCCACTAATAATTGCAATGTATTCCGTAGACAAGTTCAATCGACCATTAATGAAGGACAGTTGACATTTATGAAAATGCATGTAAATGAGCTCCTTTTTTCTGTACACACCATTGAGTTGCAAGAGAAGAAGAACCCCGATGGTAAGGAGGGCATCACATTGAAGACTTCAATGCTCGGGGGGCAAGACGACAAGCTGAAGGTTCCAAAAGATGACAAGCGACAAAAGAGATCAAGATCACCTACCAAGCAAGGTGGGAGACAAGCAAGAACAGATCTTCGGCAATATCCTTCTTCCTCTTCATGGTTTTACCCTTGGTATGGGCTATGGAGTTTCAATGGTACGTGGATGATGCCTACTTATATGCAATGTTATTATCCATTACGGGCATTACCTCAGCGACCAATTTTGAATAATCAATCGTGCTCATCTCATAGCCGGTCGAGACAAAGAATTGATCACAAAAGAATCAACGCAAAAAAAGTGGTGAAACAAGAGTGGATGCCAAAGAAAAGCGCAACAATATCTGAACGAGAGGTGGTATCTCTAAGTAAAATTATTTCATCGACGCTAAACATATAGGCTTAGAGGCATTCCTGGCCGGTATTGATGGATATCGTCCTTAGTTAACCCCGTGCTTATTGCTTTTCAGTATCTCAAGTTTGCCAAAAAGACAGGGGGCATGTGTTAACACCCAAACTTGGCACCATAGAAAATATATAGAAAAGGAAAGCTAAATTTGGAAAAGGGAACCGAGCCTTCTGTATAAGACTGGTCTGACTGCCTATTGGGTGCCAGTCGGACCGGCGGTATGCGGCCGGTCACATCGGCTAGCTCGACGGTTGGACCGACGACCAGAGTTCGACTCCGATTAGAGTTTTTCTCTCATGTTTCCTTGCTTGAGGATAGGGTTTTTAAAGTCCTAACTGATCTCTAAGCCTAATAGGACATGGAGAAATTCCTATAGACGCAAGACCACCCCTCCTATAAATATAAGGGGCCAAGGCTAATTGAAAAATCAACCAATCAATCGTCAAAATCAATCTATTACCTCTATCCTCTATATTCTATATCTACCTCCTTTCTTCTGTATCCTATGTCTATTCACATCCAATTCCCCAATTTTTCGTCGTCTTTCGTCTCTACGGCGTTAGAGGACGTCCTAGCTGGCCTGCCGAGTCTAGGACAAACTAGCATGCGTTCATCCTGACGGGGCCTCTAACGGGTGATCATTCAACGCCATCTACTCCCTGCGGCGACGCGTCTCTGTGGGTTGCACACAAGGTGCTCATGTGTGTAGCATGACACGTTTTTGCGCCAACAATATTCACCCGCAGAACAGAGATCAAACCTTGATGAAGAGCTATCACGTTGATGTATGTTCTCTTTTCATAAGACTAATTGATACTTCCAGCATGCAAGCAACTGAGAGCCTAATTTTCCAGTGGAGCATAGGTTGTGTATGAGCTGACTACAGACACAAATGTAAAATAGAATTGAGTCTATTTAACTAAGAATCCATACCATAGAGATAAATGATGTAATAAGATACATAATGATAATTCACCTCTTAAGGGATGGAAAAGTGAGGTGTCTGCTTATGATAACAACAAATACATCTTTATTAAAACCTGTCCCTAGCTATAACAAAAAATCAGGTCAAGAGGGATTATCAGCTCGTGTTGTATTATATACTGCACTGGTTGGTACTTGGTAAGCAGTATGGTTAGTATGAGACTTAAATTAGATGGTGTTAGATCAAATGTCAAACGTGCAATGCAAATCCTTGTAAGTTGTAATTAAATCAGATGGTGTTATCTCTGTCTTTAAGCTGGTATTCTAAGTAGTTTTCTTGTTTTTAATCAAGTCGTGATTTTGTAATTTGCAATCGTTCAACCTGCAAACTCTGTAATAATTGGTTTTAGCTTCTTAGAAGTGAAGGCTGGAACGAATTCCATTATCTAAAAAAAATAAAAGACTAAAATCTGATAAGAAATTAGGGGAAGTAGCCAAGGGAGTTTGAAGAAAGTCACCAAGAAAGCTGCTGCGAAGAAGCCTACATCAACAGCAAGAGCAGACAACAGGACCTGCATGAAGACCCAGCAATGAAATGAGGTTAATTGGAAAGAAAGAAAAAAAAGGAATCCCCAAATCCCAAAACTTGAAGATCCCCTTGCATGCACTAGCCAAATTTTCGAGGCACAGAGACCCATGCGGTTAATTAATCATGTGCTAATGACGTTGCTCGTTTTGTGTGCGGCTTATAAGCCACATCCATAAGCTGATTCAAACACCACCTTAGCTGCAACAGCAGACAGTAGTGGTCTCTTCCTACATGTATAGACAAATGGATGAAAAATTATCATATAGATGTGCAGAAGAACCGAAGAGCAGGCGGCAGAGGTGGAGATGTCTAAGATAGGAATGGTAGGAAACTGGATGTGTCAAGGAGCAAGCCACCACATGACTACACTAGTGAGGTGGCGATGAAGCCAGTAGCAGGAAACACCTAGTTGTGGAGGCGACGGCCGACGCCTAGGAGCAGGGCACTAACCAAGGCAGGCAACGGAGGAGCCGAGAAGCGGTGCGGCGTGCTGAGGTTTCTAAGCGACAAGCAAGATGGAGGTTGTTGAGGAGCGGGGCGTCGACCGAGGAGCGTCAAGGTGCTTAGCTGTGGAGGCAAAGATCGCCGAGGAGCGGGGACACCGAGAAGCTTGGAAGCACAACGTGGACGATATGGATACAAAGCCAACTGAGATAGTGCAGGGAAAAAACTATATAGATCTTACTATCATGAAGAACCCCGCACATTTTTTTTTGGGGAACATGCAAAAAGTATTGCATGTCTTTTTCATTAGAAGAAATAGAATTTACAACGCTGGGGTCAAGCCCCAACCAATCCTGAGGCTGGGCTTACAAATTTAGATTTACATCTTGCAAAAACTCTAAAAACTTCGATGGCCCGACGTCTCTCCATAGTTGGAGCTCCTGGAGACTTGCAGCGAAAACCCTCTGGAGTGTTGTCTCCACATTTTCGAAAACGTGTGCATTCTGTTCTTTCCAAGTTGCCCAGATCACCAAGGTTGCCACCGTGTTAATCCCTTTTAGCTGCAAGTCATTGAGGTTAGAGACTGTGTGCAGCCACTGATTGAGGAGGCTTTCCCCCTAGCCGAGCACCCAGCGGAACCCGACTCTACAAAGGAAAAGATTCCAGAGCTGTTGTGTCCACACGCAACGGACGAATAGGTGGCTAACCTATTCCAGCTCCTGCGAGCAAAGTTTATAGATTGTACGGTTTTGCAGCCCATGGCGTTGCAGGCGATCGGCAGTCCAGCATCTTCCTTGAATTGCCAACCAAGTGAAGATCTTACACTTGTGCGGTGCCCACGAGTCCCAAACAACTCGATAGCCCACAAATGGGATCGATCCTAAGAAGGAGACTTCATAAGCCGACTTTGATGAGTAGCAACCAGACACCGCCCATTTCCACGATAGCTCATTGTCATGTTCTTCATCTAATTGCATTGTTGAGACGCATTCCTAGAGTTGCATATACTGTAGCAGAACTGGCATAGTTAGGCCCCCCGTGATATCACGCACCCATGCATTATCAGTTAAACCTTTTGCAGCCGTCCTCCTATTTTTAGCCCTTGTTGGCACTAAAGCCATGACATTCAGAGCAATGCCCGACGATGAATCGCCCTGAATCCAGTTATCCATCTAGAAGTATAGTGCCCTGCCATTTCCAAGTTTCATATGAATGGAAGATTTGAATAAAGCTTGTACTTTAGGCTCATGGGCAACAGCAAGTGCAGACCAAACACGCAAACGATCCGTTCGCTTCAACCACAGCTAGCGCAATCGAAGTGCCCATCCCATATGCTGAAGATCAAGAACTCCGAGGCCACCGAGTTCTTTGGGTTGGCAAACCTTGGCCTAGGCAACCAAGCACTGTCCACCGCATACTGTTCCCGATCCCGTCCAAAGGAAGGAACGACATCCTTTGTCGATCGCCTTTATGGCCCATTTCGGGATCTCCAGGGCCAGCATATGGTAAATTGGTATGGCTGATAGGACTGCTTTGACGAGCGTTAGCCGGCCGGCAGTGACAAGCAGTCTCTCTTTCCACGATGGCAGCTTTGCCATCACCCTGTCAACCAAAGGTTGGAGATCGGCCTTGGTAAGCTTATATGGTGCAAGTGGAAAACCGAGGTACTTGATTGGGAATTCTTCTGCCTGGCAGCCCAGCGTTGTCTTGGCTAATTCAGTTTGATCCTCCGCGCACCCAATTGGTACAACCGCGCTTTTCTGTAGATTAGCACGAAGCCCCATGGCTTCACCGAAGATTCTTAGGATGTTGGACATTGCCTCCAGATCAGAAGCCTCCGGCTGGACGAAGCAGATTACGTCATCAGCATATAAGGATAGGCGATGGTGGAGTCTTGAGCAGTTCAGCGGTAAAAGGATGTTGTTATGCTCGGTGAATTTGATAAGGCCATTGAGGGCTTCCATGACAAGGATGGAGAGGAGTGGGGAGAGTGGATCCCCTTGTCGCAGACCACTCTGGTGCTCGATTCAATTAGTGAAGTTTCCATTTACAATTAACCTCGAACTTGAAGTGCGCATGATCAAGGCAATCCAGCTACACCGCGTGGGGCCAAAGCCTAATTTTTGGAGAAGCTCTGCGAGGAACAGCCAAGACACTGTATCAAAAGCACGGGCAATGTCAATTTTTAGGAGCAGGACCTTCTTTTTCGCTGTTTTAAGCTAACGGATTGCGAGGTGTATCAGCTTGAAGTTATCTTGGATACTACGACCGGAGAGGAATGTGCTCTAGTTTGGACTGATTAATCCATTGATTTCCTTCTTCAATCTTTCTGCCAGCAATTTTGAGAACAACTTTTCAAAGCTGTGAATTAGGCTAATTGGTCGAAAATCCTTGATTTGCACTGCCGCCTGGTTCTTTGGGATTAACGTGATCAGTGCATTGTTCATCTTGTGCAGACTACGCCCGTCTAGGCTGGCCACAACATTAATTGCCGCCAAAACATCAGACTTTATTATGGGCCAGGCTGATTTGTAAAAAAGGCCAGTAAATCCGTCTGGGCTGGGGGTTTTCTCAGCTGGCAACGCTTTGATAGAAGTCCAAACTTCCTCCTCTAGAAAAGGTGCATCCATCCAGTCTAGGTCTTTATGCGGCAAGCCGATGTTGGAGAGCTCTACGGAAAAGTTCCTTTCAACACAGGTGCCGAGGAGGTTGGAGTAGTACTCGTGCAAGATGTTTTCTTTGTCCTCTTGCGCCACGGCGAGCCGGTCACCATTCCGAATGTGTGCAACATTAGCCTTTTTGGTTTTGTGACGCTCATGGAGGTGGAAGAAGGTGGTATTCGCATCTCCTTCTCTGATCCAAGCAAGATGTGCTCTCTGCCTTGTCATCGTTCGCTTCAAAGAGGCAAGACAAGGGCATTTAACCTTTAAAGAGTTCCTCAACCATCTCTCGGGAGGTGTCAACGGCCGGGAGTCCTGTGCCTTGTCAAGCTGGTAAATTACTTCTTTAGCAACGATGAGCTAGAGCTTAATATTTCCTATCTTCTTTTGGCTCCAGCTCTGCAACGCTTTGGCTGTATTACACAGCAGCTGATCAAGCCGTCCGACTGGGTCGTGGTGGATCTCGGATGTCCAGGCTTGCTGGACAACGCTAAGGAAATCCTCATGCTTGGTCCAGTGGGATT
Source organism: Oryza meyeriana var. granulata (assembly GCA_003991445.1). Taxonomy (NCBI): domain Eukaryota; kingdom Viridiplantae; phylum Streptophyta; class Magnoliopsida; order Poales; family Poaceae; genus Oryza; species Oryza meyeriana. Next base: position 25,507 of record RYFJ01003447.1, read on the forward strand.
CAAAGTGGAAGCGTTGTCGGGGGGAGAAGGTGCTGCTCGTTGAGAGAAGAAGGGTACAGTGATCCGATGGCATTGACGGGAGAGCTTGGAGTAAGGAATCCTGGTGCGCTTCTTCCCAATCGACCGAAGCAAACGCCCTGTCAAGGCGCTCTAAGGTTGGCACATCGCACTTGCTGCTCCACGTGTAACGACATCCCAGGAGGGGTAGTTCTTTGAGGTCTGTATCGTCAAGGAGACGTCAGATTTTGCCATAGGCCGCTTGTTAAGATTGTTATTGTTTTTATCCTCCGTTGCATAAATCATATTGAAATCTCCCGTGCAAAGCCACTGCCCCAGACAAAGGTCACGGGTGGCTCGTAGGTCGTCGAGGAATCGTTGCTTCTCTTGGTCCACTGTTGGGCCATAAACAGTGGTCAGCCACCAACCTGTCGCAGCGTCGTTAGGCATGATGAACACCGTGAGGGAAAAATCACTACGGTTCACATTGGAGCCCGTGAACGCTGGGGTTTTCCAGGCCAGAAGGATCCCCCCTCTCATATCGACGGCTAGTAGATAAACAAAGGAGTAATCCGAACCGAGGAGTTCCATAGCTAGACAGTCGGGAATCACATCAAGTTTGGTTTCTTGCAGACAAACTACAACCGATGTAGCATCCTACACCATGTCGCGGACCACATTTCGACGGGCATAGTCATTCAGGCCCCTAACATTCCAAACTAAGATTGAGCAATTCATCGGTAATAGGATCCAGTGACACAACGCTACCTAGAGCTTGGAGCTAGGCGGCCAGACCACCGCCCTCAGTGCACACAAGAGGCGTGTGGTTGAAGATGGTAGCAAGGGCTTCAATGAGGGTGGAGCTGAGAGCGTGGTCAAACAGTTGTCCATAGCACTCCACCGCGTCCATCGAGGCTTCGTCGTCATGTTCAATGATTCCCAGCTTGAGCATCAGGTGGCGTTGCGCCCTGGCAACATTGTTGAGCCCCCTTGCGTTGGATCTTGCTGCTTTGCGCATCAGGCGATCGCTACGATGTAGCAGTCTTGGAGCCTTGCACACACGTGTTGGGGGAAGGGGGGTTGAAGCACCGCCCGTGGGAGCTCAAGAATAGCCTTCTTGAAAAGCCCCAAGCCTGGCCCACCACGTGTAGTGCCATCAACAAGGGCTAGGCCATCCGCTCAGGGCTGGTTTTGAGGCAGGCTCAGGGCCAAGTGCCTCCGGCCTAGGCTAGCCATCTGGGACTGGTTCTAAGGCAGGTTCAGGGCCAAGTGCCTCCAGCAATTGGGTATCACGGTGCTGCGCCGGCCCACCCGGCAGGTGTTGGGAGGCGGGAAACAGGGATTTGCCCTGCCACTCCACGACAGGTCTCAGCTGGTGTTTCCTGTCATAGGTCAAGAGCTGCCTCGGTGGGCCCGCCTTCAATCCTGAAGTGGGAATGAGGACCGCCTGCAATTCAGGCACAACAACATTGCTCGACAAGGAGCAAGCCAAAACCGGAAGGTTCTTTGCCCCTCTGTGGCAGCCTAGGCGCCACTGGCAAAAGGAGTTGTCGCTTGTGTTTGAACACAAGAGACTGTGCAATAGCTACCACGCTTTGGCCCTCTAGCAGCGGCTTTTGCAAAGCTGGCAAACTGCTCTACATGGGGGAACTGCTCTGCATGGGGAGCACCGTCATCATGTGACCGTCTTGTTCAACTCCCGCGGCCATGGCTGGCCATGGCCCACTGGGTGCAGCATCCACGCCAATCAGGGCGACAGGGGCGGGAAGAAGGCAGTGACCTCGCCTACCTTGCCTACCGCAACGGTTGTCACGCTAGTCCGCTAGCGGTGCTGGCGTGCCTTCACGCTACCCACGGCTGTAGTTGAAGAAGTACTTCTTGGGGCCCCCGCCATAGCCGCCGGTAGGGGGCATCTCCGACCAGCCTCCGTGGCCGCTGTCACCGTCACTTGAGGGGAAGGAATCCTCCTCCGACAAGGAATCGTCCTCATAGTCCTCAATGCGAAACACATGAATGAGAACCTTGTAGGTTAGCACCTTTTTCTCCCGGAGGAGCAACGGCAGGTGGCCGAAGATTGGGTCGTCGGCGTCCTCTCACAGCAGTTCCGGCTCGTCGATCTGGAACTCCACTACCTTAGGGATTCACCCGGGGTTCGCAATCCGTGCTTCCAACTTGAACACCAACCAGTCTTCACAGTTCGCTGTGTCAGGGTGCAGTTTCTCCAGCCATCAAGAAGGGGTGATGATGGTCGCTGCCATCTGCCAGCTCCACGCGTGCACCGGGATGCCCTCCAGTTCCAGGAAGACCTTGCGGAAGAGTGTTCAGAGCCAAGCTTGAGCTTGGTGCGTCCAGGGTTTGAGGATCAGCGACAGCAACGAGGAGTCGACGCGCCGGCATTGCTCCACCTAGTCCCGCAACTACTCCGTGGCGAAGCTAATAATGAAGCTCTCCATATTAGTTCTTACGATTACTCTAATCCTTAGCCTACACATAATCACCTTAAAGCTTTGCGGAATTAGGTGAATTTACTGACCGGTTGACGTGGAGCCCATTAGTGCTTGGTTGAGATTGTCGGCGGTGTAGTAGGCCGTCGGTCGAGTTGTGGGTGGCGTCACCCCTCCGGCCGCCACCTGCACTGGCCGATGATGGAGAAGGAGATCAACCTTCGGTCTCCTTCCAGCAGACTTGAGATCGGCTAGAGTTTTCGGGGTTGGCTTAGCGTGCGATAGATCGGTTCCTATTCACGTGTCGTAGCCCCTTTTAACTTTTGCACTGGAGGAGATCAGGGGCGATTCCGTTAGAGAGAAAAACGGTGCTACCAATCATTGCACGTGTGTGGAACTCGTTCCACGTTCATTAACCACGCGTGGGAGTGGGTAGGCCGAGCCCACACGCCTTACCTTGGTTCGGTGTCCAGTAGATCAACCAACATTCTCCCACTTGATCTTAAGGCTAACGAGTCCAGTCTAAGTAGTATAGTGAACTAAGATAATGTGACGCAGCGGTCAATGAAACGCCACTACGACAATAATATCTATAGTCACCAAATTACCTCGATAGGAAACAACTTACTCTTATAGAGTGTTGATTGATTCTTATGCCCCTATGCCAGAATCACACTTATAGGCTACCTACTAATCCCATGCTGGCAATATGCTCATTAAATAAATTGGGTGGTAGGCCTTTAATGAGTGAATCCTCAAGCATTAACTTAGTGCTTATGTGTTCAACCTTAATTGTTTGATCCTGGATTCTATATTTCACAACGAAATACTTTATGTCTATGTGTTTGGCAGCACCACTTGACTTGTTGTTACTTGAATAGAACACTATGGCTTTATTGTCGCAATATATAGTGAGTGGTTTAGAAATACTGTCTACCACTCTTAGTCCCGGAATAAAGCCTTTAAGCCATATGGCCTGCCCTGTTACCTCATAACATGCTATAAACTCAGACTGCATCGTCGATGCTGCAATGAGAGATTGTTTGGAGGTTTTCCATGAAATAGCTACTCCTGCAAGAGTGAAGACATAGCCTGATATAGATTTCTTAGTGTCTACACACCCTGCAAAATCAGCATCTGAATAACCAACAACTTCAAGGTTATCAGACTTTCTATAAGTTAGCATGTAATGCTTAGTGCCTTACAGATAACGCAGAACTTTCTTAACAGCCTTTCAGTGGTCTAAACCTAGATTGGACTGGTACCTGCCAAGCATTCCAGTCACAAAAGCTAAGTCCGGTCACGTACAGACTTGTGCATACATTAAGCTTCCAATAGCTGAAGCATACGGAATCGACCTCATCTGATCCTTCTCTAATTGATTCCACGGGCTTTGGAATAAACCAAACTTATCGCTCTCAACAATTGGCGCAGGCGTGACAAAGCACTTACTCATGTTGTATCTTTCAAGTACTTTGTCAATGTATGACCTCTGAGATAACCCTAATACTTCTCTAGACCTGTCTCGGTGTATCTCAATACCCAAAATATAAGAGGCTTCACCAAGATCTTTCATGTCGAACTTAGAGTACAAAAATGTCTTAGTCTCATACAGCAAATGCTTATCATTGCTTGCTAATAGAATATCATCCATATAGAGTACTAAGATCATAAACTTACCACCCTTATACTTCATATAAACATAATTATCCACTTCATTCTCCTTAAATTCGAAGTTCTTAATTATATCATCAAATTTAAGGTACCATTGTCTAGACGCTTGCTTAAAACCGTAAATGCATTTCTTTAGCCTGCATCCAATATGCTCCTTGCCTTTCATAACAAAACCCTCCGGTTGTGCCATGAAAACCTACTCATGCAAGTCACCATTAAGAAATACAGTCTTAACATCCATCTGATGTAACTCTAAATCATAATGAGCTACCAGTGCCATGACAACCCTAAAGGAGTCCATCTTAGAGACTGGGGAAAAGGTTTCCTTCATAGTAACGGGCCGAGGGAACTAATGGGCTGCAAGGCCGAAATTTGCTTTAATTAAATTTTCTTCAGTATTTCTTTACTAAGTTTCCATAAGTAAATTTAATTCTTTTAAGCCATTTCTTTATGCTATTAAATTACAGCAAAATTATGATGATGCCATTAGATTTAAGTGAATTTTTTTCATGGTTTATGTGTTTTAATTTTCCATAATTATTATTTTGTATTTTATATGCTGAGATTTAATTTTAAGCCATTTCTCGATGCTATAAATTAAAGTAAAATTCACATTTCTGCATTAGAATTAATTTCCAACTAAATGGAACCAACGGGAAATTTAGTTGGAATATTTTATTCATTTCCTTGTCATTTCGACCTAACAGAGTTATGACTTGGGACACTACTATTGACGACAAATTTAGTTTTTACTTCATTTTACCCAACGGAATTACGGAGTAGAATATTTTTTGTGCATGATTAACCAGACCAACGTAGGGTCAATTATACATGTCGGCGAAATGGGACAGGGGGTCCCACATACCCCGGGGTCGCGTGGGTCCTCTGCCACGACAGCTACTCCGGGGCCCGCATTCTGCACAAGTAAAGGCCGGCTACGGCCGCTTTCCCGCTAAGTACCTGGGCACGTGCACTGCCTTGCCCGGGTACGCACTCCCCAGGCGAGTCACGACGACGGCTTGCGACAATTCCGTGCCCGGGCCTCGGCGCCCGGTCCCGGGGGCCACCTCCTCGGGCCCGTATCCCGAGGACCTTCCCGTGCCCGGGCCTCGGCGCCCGGTCCTGGGAGCCACCTCCTCGGGCCCCGTCCCAGGGACTTCCGTGCCCAGGCCTCGCCTCCCGGTCCTGGGACCCACAGCTCCGGCCCCAGGTCGCGTCCCCGGGGCACATTGCTTAGACGTCCGCGATCCCGGGGTGCGCTCCCCGGGCCCGGGTCCCACATGTCGGTCCCCGACGGGCTCGGACCAGCTCTCTCCAACTACCCGCATTAATGGCGAGGCGACGGGAGCGTCCCGCCTATCGCCCATGCGTGGACTCTCGTGGCCCCCTGTGGGCCCACTCCCTGTGCAGTCAGAGGCTTTTTGACTAACGGGCCTTCGTTTTTCCACGCTCTGGCAGCGGAGACGTGCGCGTCCCATCTCCACGCTCCAGCCGCCCACAGCAGCCCGACGACGTGATGACCAGACATGCAGCACCAACTCCGGCGTGGCAACAGCGGGCGGTCGTGAGCGACTAGACGCATCGAATCGAGAGAAGCTCTCCCTCGGCATGTACACCAGGCACTGTGGACTCCCCTTACTCTATAAAAGGAGGACCCATGCCAACCAAAGCGCATGGTTCGAAAGAGTTAAGTTCTGAGGAGTTAGGTTCCAATTGGCAGCTTAGATAGACTCCGGACGAGATCGGCTCAGCTGGAGAGCTCTCGGGCCCGACCACTTCGGTTCTGCCCCGTCCTTCTGAGTTGAGTCTCTAGAGAGGGCAGCCTCCCGAGCTCCCCGGGAGAACACCTTGTAGAGCTTACCATTTTCATTCTCCCACATAGAAAACATACGGAGTAGGGTATTACGCCTCCGCGCGGCCCGAACCCGTCTACTTCCTCCTATCTCTCTTGTGTGTCACCGATCCGACGCCGCAAGCCGCCTGTGAACGACTCCCCTGGCCGAACCTCAAAAGGGGGGTCTCCAGACTCCCCGCGGTTGGAGTTCCACCCTCCGACAATACACATTTTTTATTGTTTACTAATGTCTTGTCGTTAATTTCAGCTGTTAATGATGTAGTTGCTCAAATAAACAACATTGAGCAACTAAATAGCACTGACTTCCAGGAATGGAAGGAGAGGGCAAAAAACCCTTGGCTACGAGTCTTGCCTTGAATCATTCGACGTTTCCCTTGGAGTCATACTTAGTTTTGTAGACCCACTTAGAGCCTATTGTTTTAACTCCTTCGGGAATTTCTACTAAATCACAGACATCGTTAGCGCCCATAGACTTTAGTTCATCTTCCATAGTACCAAACCACTTGGATGAATTCTCACTAATGATGGCTTCCTTAAATGAAGTGGGATCATCTGCTTTCCCAATGTCTTCTCCAGTAAAGATCTCATAATCACTAGGAATGGCAGATCTCCTCTCCCGCTATGATCTTCTTAGTTGTTCATCTAGAATTCTAGCGGGCTGAGGAATTTGCACATCAGTGTGTACATCATTTTGTGCTACAGATTCATTAGTACCCTCAACTGGAGATAGATCCACACAAGAGGATGCCTGTGGCACTTGCTGAGACACAGGCAGATTTTCCTGTTGGATAACCGGTATGGTGACATGGATTTCCTCAAGGTCCAATTATCTATCCTGTAAGCTCCCACAGATTTTGATCATTCTCTAGGAAGACGGAGTGTCTTGTTTCCATAAATTTATTGACACAGTTTGAGCAATAAAAGCGATACCCTTTAGATCTTTCTGGATATCCAATGAAGTGACAGCTCACAATCTTATGGTCTAATTTATTTAGATGTGGATTAAAAGGTCTAGCTTCAGTAGTGCATCCCCATACTCTTAAATAATTTATACTCGGCTTTCTACCAGTCCATAATTTATAAGGTGTCTTAGGTACAGACTTGGTAGGTACCCGATTTAGTATCTGAGCGGCTGTCTTTAATGCCTCCATCCACAATTTCACAGACAAACTAGAATGACTAAGCATGCTACGCACCATGTCCATTAGTGTGCGATTACAACGCTCAGCAACTCCGTTCTGTTGTGGTTCACCAGGCATAGAATATTGGGTAACTATACCATTTTCCTGTAGGAATCTAGCCAATGGCTCCGGAATTTGCCCATATGGAGCACTTTTCCCATAATATTCTCCTTTTCGGTCTGAGCACACTACTTTAATTTTAACATTATGCTGATTTTCTACCTCAGCCTTAAAAAACTTGAACTTATCTAGTGCTTCAGACTGGTCATTCATAGGGAAAATGTAGCCATAACAGGAAAAGTCATCAGTAAACGTAATGAAGGAATCAAAACCGTCTACTGATGTCACTGGGAAGGGTCCACAAATATCTGTGTGGATTAACTCAAGTATTCCCGTACTCCTAGTGGCCCCTTTCTTAATTGTTTTAGTGAATTTGCCTTTGATACAGTTTAAGCAAGGATTTTTCCTCAGTGAAATCTAATGGTTGAAGTATCTCGTCTTTAATGAGATGCTCCATCCTCCTCTTCGAAATATGGCCTAAACGACAGTGCCATAGTTTCGATGAGGTCTCATTTATCTTAACATGATTAGCAATATCACATAAAGTTATTGCAGATTCATCAAGGGAGAGCAAATAAAGTTTTCCTCGCTTAAAAGCAAGGCCCACAACCTCATTACTAAACTTAATAAAATATTCAATGTCTCTAAAATCAACTCTAAAGCCATGTTCCGTTAAACAAGCAAAGGAAATAAGGTTCCTTTTGACGGATGGAACATAAAGAACATTATGTAATAATAGATTGAAGCCTCCTCCTAGAACTAAGGGAAGATCTCCAATAGCCTCGACATGAAGTTCATTACCATCCGCCACTCTAAGACTTCGCTCCCCCTTTGTGATAGTCCTCACGGAACGCAATTCCTAAAATGAATTGGTGACATGCACAGTTGCACCTAAGTCAATCCACCAATAACCAGAGGCATAATTCACATAGAGTGCATCATCAACATAAGAGATAATATCAATAATAATGTTACCATGCTTAGCAAGCCAATTCCTAAAGCCATTACACTGTTTCTGCAGGTGCCCAGTCCTTTTGCAAAACTTGCACATTACATCATTGGATGTAGACGTACCAGATCCAGATGGAGCACCTTGGGGTGGCTTAAATTTCCCCTTAGGCTTAGGCTTAGGCTTGCCAGTGTTAGGTCTTTTGCTGGCTTCGCCTACACAAGCTTCATCAGCCTTTCTCTTTCCCTTATCAGACTCAGCGAGGAAAACCTATTCCTTTTGCCTTTCTGCCTTTTGACGCTCCTCCTCCACGGAGTGAGATATGAGTTCGGTAATGGACCATTTGTCCTTCTGAGTATTGTAGTTAATCTTAAATGGATCATAATCCGGTGGCAAGGAACTCATGATGAAATGGACCAGAAAACCATCAGAGATAGCCATGTCCATACTCTTTAGTTGTGTTGCCATGTAGGTTATAGACATGATGTGCTCTCTCACACTCCCCTTCCCGTCGTAACGAGAGGTTAGCATCCTCATAATGAGAACACTAGTATAAGTTTTAGAAGAGCCTTTAAAATTTTGCTCAACATTAGTCATATACTTCCTGGCGGTGTTAGCATTGGAAATGCCGCCTCTAATGCCAGGGGATATTGAGTTCTTATTGACCATTAAGCTCATGCGATTCGCCTTCTCCCATTTTTCCACCTTCTCCTCATAAGCCTTCTTAATTGCATTAGCGACACTAGCGGGAGGGGCAATGGGGGCTTCCTCGCGTAAGGCAATATCATAATCAAGTAGCCCAAGGATAATGTTCACCCTCTCCTTACATTCCTGGAAATTAGTGCCATTTAGTTGCTCAATGCTATTTATTTGAGCAACTACATCATTAATAGCTGAAATTAACGACAAGACATTAGTAAACAACGAAAAATATGTATAATTGACCCTATGTTGGTCTGGTTAATCATGCACAAAAATTATTCTACTCCATAATTCCGTTGGGTAAAATGAAGCAAAAACTAAATTTGTCATCAATAATAATGTCCCAAGTCATAACTCTGTTGGGTCGAAATAACAAGGAAATGAATAAAATATTCCAACTAAATTTCCCATTGGTTCCATTTAGTTGGAAATTAATTCTAATGCAAAAATATGAATTTTACTTTAATTTATAGCATCGAGAAATGGCTTAAAATTAAATCTCAGCATATAAAACACAAAATAATAATTATGGAAAATTAAAACACATAAACCATAAAAAAATTTCACTTAAATCTAATGGCATCATCATAATTTTACTGTAATTTAATAGCATCAAGAAATGGCTTAAAAGGATTAAATTTACTTATGGAAATTTAGTAAAGAAATACTGAAGAACATTTGATTAAAGCAAATTTCTGCCTTGCGGCCCATTAGTTCCCTTGGCCCGTTACTGTGCCCCGGCACGCGCGGCAGCAGCAGCAGCCCAATACCCCGTAGGCCCACGCGCCGACGCCGTTCGACCCAAAATCAAGCGCTAGGATTGCACGAGATGGATCGCGAGATATCGATGCGGCACAGGCTGAATGGATGACTATTGAGATCTGATCCGACAGCTAGGAATCGTAATGGTCACGACAAAACCGTCGGGCAGGGAGCCAAAACCCTAATCCCATTTCGATCCCCTTCTCCTCTTGATCTCCACGCGCGAGAAAAGCGGCGAAGCGAGCGAAGCGGCGGCGGCGGCGGCGGCCATGGCACGCGCGGTCAGCCCCCACTGTTCTCCTCCATAGCGTGGCCCATGCCCGCGCCGGGCAAGCCTCGACCCCGCGTGGCCAACAGAGGCAGGCACGAGGTCGGTCCGAGGCGGCGGCGGAGTGGCGGCGCGGCAGAGCTCAGGCCGTGCACCAAATCGCACGAGGATGGCATGGACGCGAAGGCGCACACGCGGGCGAGCTTGATGCCCTGCGCCGCTGCTTCGGCAAATAAATCGGGTATGGAAACTTAGTCCCGTTCCTCAGTATTTTCTTTCTAGATTTGGGGAAAAATTCTTAGGGTTTCGATCGAAAAGAGGATTTGGGGATTTTGATTTTCTGGTCCCAAATTTGACTCCCCTTCTTCTAATTGCTGCCCAAACCGAAGTCAATTAGCTAAAGCCACGGCCTTAGGGCTTCAACCGGGATGATGGACATATGTGGTGGCTAAGGATGGCTCTGATACCATAATATTAGTTCTTAGGATTACTCTAATCCTTAGCCTACACATAATCACCTTAAAGCTTTGCGGAATTAGGTGAATTTACTGACCGGTTGACGTGGAGCCCATTAGTGCCTGGTTGAGATTGTCGGCGGTGTAGTAGGCCATCGGTCGACTTGTGGGTGGCGTCGCCCCTCCGGCCGCCATCTGCACTGGCCGATGATGGAGAAGGAGATCGACCTTCGGTCTCCTTCCAACAGACTTAAGATTGGCTAGGGTTTTCGGGGTTGGCTTAACGTGCGATAAATCGGTTCCTATTTACGTACTGTAGCCCCTTTTAACTTTTGCGCTAGAGGAGATCGGGGGCGATTCCTTAAAGAGAAAAAGGACGCTACCGATTATTGCGTGTGCGTGAAACTCGTTTCACGTTCATTAACCGCGCGTAGGAGTGAGTGGGCCAAGCCCACACACCTTACCTTGGTTCGGTGTCCAGTAGATCAACCAACACTCCGGCGCAAAACGGTGCAGAGAACTCAGACCGCGGGATGCCCGTGCCCTCAGTGAACACTTCCGCCGCTTGCTCAACCGAGACACACTGGCGAGGGCCGGCAACGCAGGCAAGAAGAGTGGTCTTCTTGAAGCGGTCTTCCATGTCGTCAAGCGCTGGCGAGCGCTGCAGAATGCAGCTCACCTTCTCAGGCCGGGACGCCATGTCGAAGGGCAGAACGGGGGCGGGGGGGCTAGCTGCGGCAGCCGTCGTCGGTCACCACCATCACCACGAGGGACATCCTCTTCCGGCGGAGGCGGTGGAGTGGGAGGATAGGAGGTGGCCGATGCCTCGTCGGCCGCACGCCTGGGGCGCGATAGGCCCGCCCCCGCTCTGGCATTGGTTGCTTCAACGCGACGCCAGACCTGGCTCTTGCCTTCGGAGTTACCAGGACTGCTAGGCCGCTTACACTCGGAGATGTGGTGACCCACCTGCTTGCAACGACGGCAACGCGTCGGGTTGCGGCAATCTTTCTTGATGTGATCCTTGGCGAGGCAGTTGAAACACTTCCCGACCATATCAGCTGGGATTTCCTTCTTCAGGGCTGGCGGCGAGCGAACAGGACGCCAGCGGCGAGGGGGAACGATCTGCCAGCCCGGCTCTGGCAACGGTGGGGACAACCGGGCGGTCACCGGGACGCGTTCACCCAACCTCGCGGTCACCGGCGCACGAGGAGCAGCTGTCTCACACGCCGCCACCGTCGGCTTCGTCTGGGACTGGGCCGCAGGCAGCATGACCACAGAGGTCATCGGCGGTGGGGGGGATCCCATAGCCAGGCGCGGAGGAGGGAGGGGAAGGAAGAGGGGGATTGGTGGGCGGCGAGGCCGAAGTGACAGCCACCGCGGGCTGTGGCCGGCGGGGCCGGAGTGGCCGCTGCCGCAGTTACGGGAAGGGAGGGCTCACGGGCTCCTCAGAGCTCCGCCATTCTCTGAACAGATTTGGCGCAGTTGGCTAGCGCGTCGGAAGAACCCCGCACATTGCAGCGGGCGCATGAAAGAATCAGATGAGAAGGCTTTATAGTATGCTTATACATGCATCGAGGACTTAATATAACAAAGAATCATATCTTCAACAAATTTATTTAAACAATAGAACAGAAATATAAGAAGTATGATTCCGATGGTTCATTTACAGATTAAAATCTATACATATATCTGGCCAAGAAAGGGAGCATAGAGAGATTCCTATATATATTCGAAAGATGAACTACTTGGGTTGCCAGAAATAAGGAATGCAATATATGTGCTATATAAATTGATCACATAAGTCACATTATTCTTCATCCATTCAAAACTTTGGGATAAAAAAGAACACATGATTACAAAATCTTCAAATGATCCTACCCACTTTACCAACAATACTAAGAGCACCGTAGGACAAAAAAAAAATTATACTTCCTCTTCAGAATCTATTTTTGCTAAGAGCTAGCATTGTTTCTTCAATTCATTGTTGCATAATGCAGGTCTCCTTCCCCCATGAACACACAATGGCCCAAGCCGAGAGCCCAGTTTGTAAAATATGGAATGTTATAGCTGTAATATGTGATAATATAGTTTAATAAGCAAAGGACCAAAGTCTGAGAAAATATTTCAATTCGTTTTTAAAAAAGAGTCAGGCAAGAAAAAATCTCTCTTGGTCGGCACCATGCTAAAACAGAATTAGCACAGGCAGTGGCCAGAGATAGGCACTTTTCAATCTATCTATACATGAAATTCCTTTGCTTAGTGCAAATGTAATCATCATTGATGGAAGTAAATAATCATAATGGGGATGCCTAGCTAACTACTGGGCAAAAATTAATTAACAAAACTAATAAATATAATCTTAAAAAACAATGGGACCATGTGGGGCACAAAATATGCTGATGGAACAAATTTTATTAATGGCGCGCTTGAACACAAATAAATGGTTTGACGATGAACATCTCGATCTAGTGCATGAGTGGTTAGTTCGTAGCATCGTTGTTAGATCAAGCAATATGTATGTGGTAATAATATTTTTACAGGCAGCACAAATTGAAGGACCAACATTTGATTTAACAACATCAAGTAATCTGAACTAACCTCCAAGTGAGGCAGTTGGCATATATGTGCTGCTTTGCGGTTTTCATATGATCCACCAGCAGTTGTAGCACATGGACATGGAAGATGTACAACAAAACTATCATGCGAGAAAATTTTGAAGTTAAAAGAGGAGCATGATCCGTTACCAAGCAGGACACTGTAGTGATCATACCAGCATTATGAGCACATTGATGCTATCAAGAGTCCAAATGGATGTGATTACAAACAACTGTTTAAGCATTAAACCCAGCAGGAGCAGAAGAAACCCCTATAAAAAACAAAGTAGAACACGATAATGTGTATTAGCTGAACAGATTGTGTAAAAAGCAATTATTTTACAGAACCCTGCATAAACAGCGATTAGCACAACCAAACACCAACTTGTACCTGGGGAAGCTGGTATAAGCTCTGTTCGCGTACTATACATAAGTTAAGTTGCAATGCGCTTGGCTCCCAGCCTCTTGCAGGACAGATAGACATTACTGCACTGCTTTGCAAATTACAACCAAATGCATGAAAAACAGAGCAAGTAATACCCTCAATCATTGAGGCTCAATGTAATACTATAGCAGGGCAAACTAAAGATCTTACTATATGATACTCCACCCGTTTCGTATTATAAGACGTTTTGACCTTTAAAAAAAAATCAAAGTTGTTTAAGTTTAATCAAATTTATAGAGAAATGTAGCAACACTCCTAACACAAAACCAAAATACTATCAAAATATATTCAATTTTGGATTTATTAAAACTAGTTAGGCGTCGTAGATGTTGCTACGTTTTTCTATAAAATCAAAATTAAAGGGGTTTGATTTTTAAAAAAGTCAAAACATCTTATATATAATATGTAAAAGCGAGCATAAATTAAGAATGGGAGTTTCTCGGGAAATAACTAGCTCACCTGCCTGCCCGCCCACACCGGACATCTCCAGCAATATTACGGCCAGCCTGACCTGCTGACCAAGCCTCCTCCTGCCCTCCTCCGGCCGGCGTGCTAATTAAGCTGTCCGTACGTGGAGACAACCACCGTACCGTAGTAGCGGGGATAACGTCATCACGATCACGACGACGGCTGACGTCAACCTAGCTTCCCGGCGATCACGGTTTCACGGGTAAGAAATAGGAGTAAGACAAGATGAGCATGATCGACGTGATGATCCGGGTGGACGCCATCTGCAACAAGTACGACAAGTACGACGCCGACAAGCACCGCAATGACGCCGCCGACCCCTTCTCGCGGCTCTACGCGGCCGTAGACGCCGAGATCGACGCCGCCATCGAGGTCGGTCGGTCGGCCGGCCGGCCGGCCGTCTCCTCGGTAGATCGTATTCCCCTCATTTGGTTCTCGGTTTTGATCAAATGTGGAATTTTCAGAAATCCGAGAGGGCCGTGAGGGAGCGGAACAGGGCGACGGCGGTGGCGCTCAACGCCGACGTGCGGCGCACCAAGGCGCGGCTCATGGAGGAGGTCATCAAGCTCCGGAAGCTAGCCACCAAGAAGGTGACCAAACTGATGATCACGTACCACGCTCCAATCAATCTCGATTGATCTTTCTCATCATTCTTCTTCTGGATTGCTCATATCGTTGCATGAAATGAAATCATCGCAATGCTAATGGGGAAATCCGGCGATGCATGAACGTATATGCAGGTGAAAGGGCTCTCGCCGGAGGAGGCTGAGCTGCGCACCGATCTGGTCTCGGCATTGCCCCATAGGATCCAATCAATCCCTGACGGAGTGGGTGGCGCCGCAGATCAGAACGGCGGAGGGAATGTTCGGCCAGGGATCAAATTTGATTCTTCAGGTTTTATATTTTTCTTTTCACATGCAGATGCGGTTTTAAATTTTTATGTTGAAATGCTTCATGGTGAACAGAAAATCCTAATTTCTATGTAAATTGACAAGAATTTTTGGAGAACAATAATGTGACAAGAAGTGTATGTCATGTGTGCTAATTAAATTTAGCTGAGAATTTCGACGAGGGGTACTTCCAAACCAGCAAAGAATCAGAGGAATTCAGAAGAGAGTACGAAATGCGGCGAATCAAACAGGCAAGTTTGTGCCTGTCCATGGAACCGAGTGCTCTACTGCTCTTCTGATCAAACTCATATCTGAACTCCATATCAAATAAATCACCAAAGGCAGTGCATGCTGCCGTGTACACCTGAAAAGATGGTTCAGTGAATTCATTTCACCTTAAAAGAGCTTTGTGACAGCTGATCTGGAAAATTTTAATGCACAGGATGAAGGGCTGGAGTTCATCTCTGAAGGTTTGGACACACTGAAAAACCTGGCAGAGGACATGAACGAGGTTTGTAGTTAATGGACACTTCTTGTTTATAAGCCCCATTTTTTTTTCTTGACAAAATTAGAGCTGAAATTGTGCATACAACCCTGCAGGAACTGGATAGGCAGGTCCCTCTGATGGATGAGATTGACAACAAGGTCAGTTTCTAGCATTCACAAAGTGCCTCATAGTATCATAATCTCACACATAAGCATAAATTTTGCAGGTGGATAAAGCCAATGCAGACCTCAGAAAGACTAATGTCAGGCTAAAAGAAACAGTCAACCAGGTGAGCAGTTCATTCTGTTGAACCCTAAATAGTTTATCGACAAATCCAATGCAGCCGATCTCAGGTGTGCTGATAAATCCGTGCTTCCTGCAGTTTCGATCGACCAGGAACTTCATAATTGATATTATATTGATCTGCGTCATTCTTGGCATTGCTGCATACCTCTACGAGTAAGTGTTCATCAGTTCTGTTGATCACTTCGTTTTTGTTCTAGCTTGCCCATCTGATCTGCTTCATTCTGTATCTTTTCTGATGCAGCATACTCAGTCAGTGAATCTGACTGCTAACATCAGCATCCCCTGTTCAGGAAGACAGGAAACATATGTTTTAGGGTGAATTACAGTTTGGGTCATATTTTATTATCAAAGTTTTAGTTTGGACCGCTGTTTACCCAATCTTTTCACTTTGGACTAGATATTTTTTCACTTTGGACTAGATATTTTTATCTTTGTATCACTTTGAACCCCCAACTCTCTTATCCACCCACATCATGGTGTGGTCTATATACGGCTTTGTGAGCTCATCGACATGCAAATGCAAAAGCCATTGTAATCAAAGTCATTGATATATTTAAGAAGAGAGTTAGGGTGGTCCAAAGTACAACAAAGATAAAACTATCTAGTCCAAAGTAAAAACACTAGTTCAAGAGTGATCCAAAGCGAAACTTTGACAATAAAAAACGGTCCAAACTGCAATTTACTCTATGTTTTAAAATTCCTTTATATCAAGGCAAAGAGTAACTTTGGCATGATTCTAAGCTAACCACGTCTGTTGTGTTTGTTAAGAGGAGGTTGCCTTTATTATGTGATTTCAGGCAGATCTGTGATAATGAGATTATTTACCACTCCATGTGTAATCTGTTTCGAAGACATGCTCACGAAGTTCAAATAACGAGTATAGAAAAGAAAAGATATATCATACAAGAGTAGAATGAAAGAAAATCTCAAGCCATGGATTGTGTGGCAATATGTCATTGATCCATTTTCTAAAACGTTACAATAATTGCCAACTGCCAGTGCCAAGTCATACCACCAGCAAGCAAGACAACATGGTTTTGCAACATAGAAATCTCATATCAGCACGCCATTTCTACTTATGCTTAGACCCCAAAGAACATAAATAATTGACGTATGTTAATACAAGATCAAGGGAACAAGCACAATTTGTCGAACAGGATACTTGGTTCACCAAAATTGGATGGATTGCAAATTGGTCACCGCATCTTGTAGTGTTGTGTTCTTGACACTTGGCATCTATGCCCATTTAGGGCGTATTTGAGCTTAATGTCAATGTCTCGAGGATTCTTTTTATTCGGTGTAACCGTCATACTGCCCGTCAGGGTTTCGCCCTCGCAGATGGTTATTACATCCTCCAGGTACAGAACAGTTTGCTTCCAGTGAGTGGCTTTTGACCTAGGGCCTGTGTAGAGTAAATTACACAAGAGTTACAACACTGCTTGAAGGAAAGAAATAGACGGCTGTAATTTGTATGGTTAGTTGACAAGAGAATGAACCTGTTGAGAAGCCCATCATCTTATGGCATTTGGTGAAGGACACATTGAAGTAAGCAACAAGAGCATGGATATAGTCATTACGCTCTGCTACCAACTTAAATGGTACAGTAAAGGAGGCATCTCCAGGTGTCATTTTGGAAATATCCATTGTCTGAAATATGTATTAGAAGATTTAGTCTAAAAAAATATCACTTGAACAAAGAATTACTAAGCAAATGTAACTTGTTTGAAAGTGTCGGTACCTTCAGCAACTGGCAGTTAGTGACAATCTGATTTGCGTCCACAGTATCTACAAGTGGCTCCATCATTGCCTGTTTCTTGATACAGCGCATATCAAAGCCATATACATTATTCCAAACTACAAGATATAAAACAATGTTGCCATCAGAAAGAATTCTAATAATTTTTGTTACTCAATATATAACCCAGGAGAAAACAATAAAGCACAAAACTTCTAAAGTAAAAAGGATTCATGAATATAGTCGTTTGCAGTTTCCAGCATGCACTACATACATTCAATCTTGTCTTCTTTGTATTCTGCATCTTCAATTGCAGTAAGATGTAAAGAAGCTTTGTCTGGTAGGACGACACCACCATCAGCCTGCATGGCATTAACATAATATAAAAGTTACAAACCTTCAAAATTTTAAACATTGTCCATAGAACAAACAAACAAGTTTAGATTTCATAGCCTACAAAACTGTCAAACAATCTGAACATTTTAACTGCAAATAAACACTTACAAGCCATTTATCGCGTGCATATAGAACAGTGTTCAACATATTCTCGAACAGGAGGAAATAGCCCATCCATTCAGAGATTATTACATCTACTTTTGGGACAGGAAGCTCAATTTCTTCCACTTTCCCTTTTATTACCGTTATTACTGCAAGAGAGAAAGGATGTTAACCACTGATCATAGTCAAATAGGCATGATACCAAATGGTAATCATAGATGATAGTAAGATAAATGGTAGGAAATCACCATCAGAATATCCATTTGCTTTCACAATTTCCTTTGCCATATCTGCCATTTGGGAACACTCAATCTGTAAATGGAAGACCAAGTATATTACGATTGAGGAAAAAACAGTGTTCAATAAGCCCAGGGTAATACAAAATAATCCTCTGATCAACTATAGAACTTTCCAAATCCTAAACATCACAGGAGCTATACTCGACACTAACAAAGTCCTGGTAATCAGCACATTTCCAAAAAGAACACCCGTGTTAACAAAGAACGTAATAACACACTGACAAATAAGTTTGTTTCAGCTTGTGAATAAAATTGATGCCTGGTACCATATAAATAAAACTGCGGCTTTCTTATTCTTCCAAATTATATGGGTATAGTTGTGACAAATCCTACTTTATTCCATATATTAGATATCTGGAGGCAACTACAGCAAGATGAATTAGGCTATAAAGTTGCAACCAAATAGTGAAACAGCAAATGGCTAACAGCCTTAGATCGAAAGAACAAAAATGTACTCATGAATATAGCTTATTTAGTACAACCAAACTATCATAACATTCAAATGGAAACATAAAAAACTAACCGCATAGACATGCTTAGCCCCTGCTTTTGCACAGAAAAGTGAGAGGATTCCGGTCCCAGCACCAACATCAAGGGCCACTTTGTCCTTGAAAAGAAAGCTATTCTGGGTGATAACATTTTGGTATGATTTTGTACGGACAACATCTTTTAGCATTTCCTGCAATCAACACGATAAAAGAATCGGCATCTCCATAGCACATGGTTTGCATATCTAGACATATAAATCCTCTGCCTAAAGTTAACATATAGAGAAACAAAGCAGAAGATTCAGATAGAAACTGATTTCTTGTGAACTGTGGTGCCATTAAGGACGTTGATTTCCTACAGATTCACTTACTTCATGAATACCTGCAAGACAAGTAACACTTTGTAAACTTATAGCAAAGAACAGAGCAGGTGCTTTAGAAAATGCGTAAGGCAATAAATGCAATCAATAAATAGTGACAATATCACCAAAATACCAACTCAAGAGGAACTTGGAAACTAAACGTCTACAAGGAAAATCTCAATATCAACAAATCAAAAGCTAAAATTCTTCAGCAGTGCAGCAACCTATGGTTAATTCCAGTGCTGAAAAATTAGCAATCTTTCATACAACAAGCATTGCCAAACCCAAAAAAAAAATGCATTTTTACCACCCATCCTGCTATTAAACAATGAGAACAGTTCCAGCGAGGGGTATCAAAGAACAATGTGGCTGCACTTAAGAAACAGAACATCAATATTTGAAAACATCACTATCAACAACAACCAAAATATAAGGTCTTCATCCGAACCAATTACTACAGACGAATAACAGGTTCTAGTTTAGCCCGCACAAGCAGCAAATTTGCACCAAATATCTCACCTTTACCCGACACCTACAAGAAGTTAAAAGTCTAGCACTTCATTGCCGCCCCCCCCCCCCCCCCCCCGGGCTCCCCCCACAAATTAAAATTAGCCCAAAATCGAATTTTTCCAGCACGAATTAACATTAGCAGCATCCAAAATCTGCAAAAACAATAGTAGCATCTCTAAGAAACCGGATCGAGCGCGCGTACCGAAGTGGGAATAGGAGTCGAAGTAGTAGTCGGCGCTGGTCTTGTCGTTGCCGATCACCTCCTCCCATCCTTCCCCCTCTCCTTCCTCCCCCTCCGCCCCGGCGGCGGCGGAGTTCTCCTCCACCTCCATCCCGACCTCCTCCTCGTCGGGGTCCTCGAACCTCAGCCTCGACGCCGTCGCCTCCGCCAGGCCGCCGTTGGAGTCGCGGTTGTCCATCGCTGGGGCTGGGGTTGGGGTTGCCGTTGGCGCGCCGCAAAGCAGGGGAGGGGAGAAGCTAGGGTTTTGGAGAGGGAGACGGAGCGGGAGGCGCGGAGGTTTTATACCAACCGCGGCATAAATATCAGTCCTACACCAATACCACCATGTGTTTGGACTTGGACTTCGGAGATGTTTAAGACTTTAGGCTGCCCTTTAGGTTTAAGGAACTATTTCAGGATTATTTTAATCTTTTTTATGTTTATGACTTTAGGCTTGGGGATCTATTTTAGGATTATTTTAATCTTAACTACAAACAAGAAAATATTTTAATTAATTTAGTCTCTTTTTCATATAATGGTAATGGGGTACATCTTCGGCCTTAATGATTCTTTTTAAAAAAGTATTGATTAATACAATTGCGATTAAATAGATGTGAAAGGACTCTCGCATCAAGACCATAAAAAATTTTAAAGTTTGCACTATGCAAAATATGGACTTCTCTTTGTCATTGTTTAAAATATAGGAAACCCCACAAACACGCACTTACCTCGATCAGATGAGAAAAAAAGTTCTAGGTAAGAAATGAAAGACATGGTCCTCCTTGGGTCCAACCGAGACCGTTCAAATTGTATCTCTACTTGACTCTATAGTTCTAATTAAACAAGGGGTATCCTAGAGTATAAATAGAAGACATTCCAAGAGGAGATGGACAATGGATCTCAATTTGACACAAAACAACACAAGTCTACCCTAATCTCATCGAGTCAACATTAAAAAAGCCCGACGACGGCTAGCCATCGACCACCATACCGAAACCCTATATCAACATAATGGCATACTATATTGGAGTTTTTCTCTCCATACTTTATACTCATGAGATTTATATAATGAAAAATACTGGCCTCCGGCCAAACAGAAGTAAGGCTATTATCCAGCTCGGAGGGTCTAAATGTGTATAAAAAATATCTTACTCCCTTTTTCTCACTATAACTTAGTTTGCATCCTTACATCGGCCGCACCCTACACGTATAAATATACCATATATATATATGGATACTACGATCGGATATCAATCCATCAACACTGATATGTCCTTATGATTTTGTGAATAATACTCTTTATCAAAATTTTCTAATATAATAATGCTGGTTAGAATTTCAATATTAAAAAAGTAAAATGGAAATGACTGGCATTATGGGGTAAGCTCACAATACGTACTAAACATTTTAGCATTAGCACTAATCTCCATACTCCTGTTGTGAAATGGCTCGCAGTCTTTTTGGACTCGCTTCTTTAACAATACTCCTAATGTTACCTTGTACGGTACTACTACTTGTACCTAGCGTTCTTAGTGAAGAAAAAAAATTATATAGAAAAAAAATGTATCACATCCTAAAAAATTATATCCTTTTGCCTACAACTGGTTATAAGTCATAATGCTTATCAGTGAAAAAAATAATTTATGTACAAAACTTTATATATATGTTCATAACGATTTAAAGCAAATGATAAGAATAAACTACGATGGAAAAAAACCAAAATCAACTCTAAAAATTAAGATTTAAAATTTAATTTTTGACAAATGACTTATAAGATAAAAAGCAAACGACTGAGCTCCTAGACAAATGAATGTGCGGAACAATCTATGTATAATTTTTTTTTTTAAAATCCCTATCTATTGAGCCGTAAATATTCCATTTATAATCTATTTCTATTATAAAATCCAGTTTTGAAAAAGCAGATATAGTATTTAACTGTGTCTAAACTCTAAACTACCAAAATCTATGTGCTTTAGGTCTGTTCTTTTCTCTAGAATAGAATGAAGTGGAATGGGGCGGCACACTTTCCAACCTTCTAAATAGTGAGATTTTTAAAAAAATCTATATATAAATTTCTTAGAATATTATTTTAAATATATTTTCAACTAATTAATTTGTTTATATCCTTAAATAATTATTATAAATTATTTATCTATTTTTCATTCCATTAAAAAAAAAGAGCACTCAAAAGGTCCTTTCAACTGTAAAGCCCCGTTCGCCGGGCGTCTAGTCGCGTCTTTCGCCTCTCGCGCCGCCGCCCCGTTCGCCGGGCGCCCGTTCCTCCTTGGCTAGCGCCGCCCGCCTGCCTGCCGTCGCCAGCCGTAGGCCGTAAGCCCGTAACATCCTTGTCACTGCTCGAGCTGAAAGCCCAGGGAGGGTGGTGCGCCCAACCACGCGCACACGATGGAGGACACTGAGGCCAAGAACACCATCGCCTCCTCCTCCTCCTCCTCCCCTCTCTTCTCCTTCTCCAACCCCAACGCTTCCTTCGGTTTCGGCTTCGGCTTCGGCTTCGGGGTCTCCTCCGGACCTCCTCCTTCGCCTCGACCGCCACCCGTCGAGGTGTTCCTCTCCGAGGTATATTTGTGTTCTGCTTCTTTCTTTGTGGTCTCATCCTATTTCCCGGGTCGCTGATGCAAGATTCAATCTTTTCTTGTTCGCTTGCAGGAGTCGCCCGTCGCGGCCGGAGAATTGGAGCCTGTGGTGGTTGATGATTCCGTGTCAATTTACAAGGTGCGTCTGCAAATGCTTACCTTATGTTTGTGAAAATGCCTTTGTGGCTACGAAGCTCGGCAGGAACAGTGCTATTGATTCTGTTAGGCTGCTACTAGCAGTTGTCTGGTTTAGAATGATGAATGCAATTACTTTACCAACCTTACAACTGATGTTGTTGAGAATGTTCTGTTTATCATTGGACATGCGCACATTGGGAGAACTTTTGCTGCTGAGTACGAAATTATGAGATTATAGCTGTCCTGTAATGCTCTGTACATGCTTCACCAATGGAAACAATAATTGAGGAAACCAGATGTAAGCATTGAAGAATATTCTCATCCTCCCTCCCCTCCCCCAAACCAAACAAAAATGAAAAACATTAGTTAGCACGGAAATGGTTCTGTTCTCTCAGCTCTTCATTGACTCCTCCCTTGGTAAATCAGATGCTCACAGTGCAAGGTGGCATTCCACTCACCCATGTTTGCAGCAAATATAGTGTTCAGTCAATTACTGCCGTTCCAAGAATTTCTATGGAACTTACAAATAAGTTTCTCTAGTTGTTATGCTACATGCTACAGGTCATCCTTATGTCCTTCCACAATTTTTACCTAATCTATCTGGTTTCTTTATCTTATTTTTTAGGGGAGAGCGAGTACTTCTGATGTTTTTGGGGTCAAAAACTCTGATTTGGTCCCAGGGAAATATGAAGGTGAGGACTGAAAACATTTTTGATCTTTGCAACATAATTAGTACTATTTGTCTTTGTAAAATTGAAAATATACATGGGCACTAGGTGGGTTGAAGCTCTGGGAAGGTTCATTAGACTTGGTGAAGACCTTAAACTCAGACATCAAAGAAGACCGATTGCTTGTAGAAGGCAAACATGTATTAGAGGTGAGATACTTGCTCTCAGGTGATACTTGATGTCTAAAAATATTTTGAGTAGAACTGCATTGTGTTTTGATAGTTAAAACAATAACAAAAGAAATAATATTGTAGAAGACCCATACTATAGAATGATGTATGTCCACCATGACTCTTTTAATAAAAATATCTTTATCAGATTCTATTTTCCACTTCTTGTTTCAAATGTTTCTGTTCAAGTCACCAGGTTTTGAGGTGCAATCTCTCTCAATAGCTAGTAACAGCCTTTAGTGTAATATGTAAATAATCAAGTCCTTAAGTAGTTCAACAAAATTGTTGATACAAGTAGTTGTAAGCTCAAAAGATGTATCCTACTTGCTGCTTACAGTTATCCATCTTTGTGATTCTGTAGCTAGGATGTGGACATGGCCTTCCTGGTATCTTTGCTGGTCTGAAGGTATTTATCTATAGTCCCCTGTGGAATTTTAGAAACGAATCCTCCTTTAACTATATTGATTTCTCAAAAGCTAAAACTATCAGGGTGCTGGTCTTGTTCACTTCCAAGATTTCAATGCTGAGGTCCTTAGGTGCCTAACCATACCAAATGTGAAGGCTAATTTATTGAAGGAATCATCTCAAGAAAGATTTACATCTGGGAGTGTTGGTTTCTTTGCTGGCGACTGGAGCGAAATTGACAGTCTGCTTCTTCGTGGAGACACTGACCTGGATAAATCAATCAACAGTCATGAAAACAATGAAGTGTATAATGGCTATGATATCATCCTGATGGCTGAGACTGTCTATGCGGTATCTTCACTCCCTAATCTCTACAAGCTCATCAAGAAGGTCAACATCCACAATATTCATTTTGCTGAAATTTCTCTTTTCACTCGAATTTTTCATGTTTATTATTGTTGTTTACTTACCAAAAGTATTTTGCAGTGTCTGCACTACCCTGGAGGTATAGTTTACATGGCGGGTAAAAAGCATTACTTCGGAGTAGGTGGTGGCACAAGGCAATTTGTACGCTTGGTTACAGAAGATGGTAAGTTTTGTTTCTAGTTTTTTAGTCATTGAGTTATTTATCCATGTACCCCCATAGTATTTCCCCTGATGGCATGCTTGTTTTGCAAACTTCGCAATAGCAAGATTAGAGCAATACCTACTTTTGTGTTGCGTCGATGTTAAACGTTTTCCTCTGTTTGTGAAACACTACATGCTATTTCTTTCAAATTTATATACCAAGGTAGTGTGTATGGTATGAGTTTTGTTTTTGTTACTTTAATGGCACACATCAGTTGCAGATGTTTTAAATGAATGAATTTAGCATTCTTTTTTAGGACTAGCAAAATGCCCATACGTTGTTACGGAATTAAAAAATCACATCGGCATATTGCAAAGAAGAAATCTATTTTGAATTTTAGAGCTTAATTTTAGAATTAATTAGAGGTTTTTGCTTGCCAAGTTTTCACTCCCGTACAAAAAGGCTCCTTTTATTATTAGCGTGCAAGGATGACCATGGTTGAGTGCTCCAGGGTCTGTTTGTGATTTCTACGTGTGGTTTGGATAGGGGGTAGACAGTCAGGGGCGGACCCAGAAATGGGCCAAGGCCCAGGCCGTCCCATTGCAAAATCGGCCCAACAGTTGTTTACATGATGAAAAATCGAAATATGTAATGGGCCTTCCGTCCTAGGCCCCGGGCCATGGCCCAGGTTGCCTAGGGCCTGGGTCCGCTCCTGTGGACAGTGGTCCCATATATAATAATTTTGGGGAGTTGGTGGTTGGGTGGTGGCAGATTCACCACTCACCACCACCACTACTCCCTTTTAAAGGAGTATAGATATGTGCATTGAACTATGCATGCATTCTTAACATATCACATGCCAAAGCTACAGACTAACTATTAATGCAATGTCTAAAATGCAAAATTTTCTTTGGATACCTTATGTGTGTATTACAGTTGCACGTTTTTTTGGTATTTATGCATTTTCACTGTTTTTTTTTTGTTATTTAGGGGCCATGCAGTCTGACCTACTTGCTGAAGTTGCTGATGGATCATCAAATGTTCGGGAGGTTTGGAAATTCTCGTTCAAATAGACTAGGACTGTGCTTGTGATGTTGAAGAAACCACAAACATGTACTGGCTCCATATTGGTTGAGTGGAAGCCTTAGTTTAGGTGTTTTTTCTTCTGTTAATGTACTGGGGTGAGTTTTGAGATAATTGCTACAACTACCTCTTTTCAGAGGTCTTACATTGAATACATGAACATCCTTTTACTCTTTCAAAAGCACATCTAAGTAAGCTTTCCTGGGGTCTTGTTAGTTACCTCTGGAATTCGTCTCTTTCACTTGTCCCCTTCTCTTCAAGATTATAAATTTTACAAGATCTTCTCTTGTACTGTCATATTTTCTCTGACGAAGGCGGCACCTTTTTTATTGCTCATTGCAAAGATTCTGCATAATTCCAATGGCAGACAGAACTGACAGACTAACAACTGACACAGTGACAAGTCAGCAAATTAAGGAACAAGAAACAAAACTGTACCCCGATACATCACCTTTCTTATTTCCAGATGAAATCATTCATGCCATGCTGTCAAGCAGCCAGGAAAGTTCTCCAGTAATTACAAGATGGGATGTGCTCCGACAAATAATATGGGAGCAGCTGTGTGAATGAGGAAGGGACATGGATGTGAAAGGTCGAGGGTAGTCCCATGTGGCATGAGGAATCAAACATTAGAGCAAGCTTTGTCCTTTTCTTCACGTTTCATTGTTGCTAATCTCTCAGGCATTGTGCCACATTGGGGTCATTCCATGTGCATTACACTGTTCATGTCCTCCATGATCTGCACCCATCTTATAGTGTATATATCTTTGTCTTGCAGCTACTCCCTTGAGCTACAATGATGGGCTTGCAGGACGCCGGCATCAGCAGCCGGACGGCCAGCTTCTTCCACTACCAGAGGCTGGAATGCCGGGACGACGGTGGCCCGCCACGGTCGTCCAGGTGGCGGTGGCTGCCGGCTCTCAACGGTAAGCCGGCTTCCCCCTGTTTCTTCCATGTCAAGAAGCTGAAATGGAGCAGGATCACTTCAGTCCTCCTGCCAAGGAAGGTTGCGGAGTTCTCCTCCAAGATCCGGCATGCCGGGTCGATGATGGAGGCCACCGACATCTGCCCAACCATCATCTACGCGTCGCAGTGGGGGCTTCCGGTGCTCTCCCGGCCATTGCTGGCTGGTAGCAAGGCCAGGTATCGCCATGGGAAGGGCTTCTGAGAAGCATGCTTCTGTGCCTCTTCCAGTTTGATCTCTGCTCCTAGTGAGATGTGTATGTTTTGTTTGTGTGATATTGGTGTCTGGTGAATTACTAGTTGACCCTGTAGATTGAGTTGTGTGTTATACTGTCTGCATACTTGTGTTGGTCTGCCATCGATCAGGATCTGATCTTAGGCATCCTTCTAGTTGGCCATGATCAGATCTTTTGTGAAAATTCAGTATAATCCAAGTTAATGCCGAGTACATACTGGCTTAATAGTTTTTGATTGTTGCTGCCCTGTGATGCCAATAGAAAAAGAAGTAAACATAAAGAAATGAAGAAAGAATGCAGTGGCTACCATCTTAGAAATCTAGTTAAACGGGATATACCATGAATTCAGGTGAATCAGAATTCAGCGGTAAAGACTGAATGTGTCTGAAAAACCACATCATCTGATTTTCTTTTTCTGAACATTGATCCGATGAAGTTTGAGTGGTAGTGTTCCCTACGCTGCTGCCCGTTCGATCCGATCGTAACGGCCCAGATTACTTCGTTGAACCCAAAACGGTACGGAATATGTCGTCGGCGCAACGACAGTGTGTGTCATTCATTCCCGGACGGACGTTCCAGCTGACCATATGGAGAAATTATATTGCAGATCTTGGTCGACATGCAATTGGGTCTAGGGATGGCCTCTCAATCTCATCACCGATTCCTGACGGTAAACTCATCTGTTGGGTGGCATCAGTGAATAATAAAGGTAATAAAGGTGAAATCACCAGCCGGATGACCGTCATGGTGGATTTTTAAAGCCATTTTTAGTGGGATATTTTATTTTTATGTTTTTAAGAGTTGTTAGCAATAAGACATTTAGTTGATAATCGAAGTAGCTTATACAATATGTTGTTTGATAAGCTATATTTAAAATAGTGTACACATAGTTTTATTTAGATGAAACTCGTTTTATCTCTCTCTTTATTAATTTTTTATCATATTATCAAAAATATTGATATAATATTTTATTTAATGAGAATGAAATTTCTATCGAGAGTGACCTAATTACCGTAGAGCTAGCAAGCTCACTTTCTCCCCCAATCGGGATTGGTGGAGTAATTACTAGACCAATTAACCGTCAAGAAGCCAAAAAAGGGTTGATAAGTGAGAAGAGTATTCTGTACGTAATTCCTCAATCTAGTCAAATTCTTCAATCCACTCTTGCCCCCAGTACCTACTGTATCATCTTCAATTCTTCCATCAGCTCTACTTAGATCCTGCTTGCTGCCGCAATTGATGGAGCCAACGACGTTATGGGGCCCGAGCGATAAAAAGCGTTTGTTATCTATCTTTGGCTGTCGCTAGGTATGAAGTCTTTCTTGGACGAAGCCCAATGAAAAGGCCGAAATTCACCAAGGATACCGAAGACTGATGAGGGAACTGACGAAGACCACTAAAGGTGGCAAAGGCCAATAAGGACGCCGAAGAGCTTTCTCAGTGTGCTCTACTTATAGGGCCTATTAATAGCCTACTAAAGGCCTAGTTTGGTATGGTCTGGCTCGCAAGATAGGGCCTATCTAGGCCCATAACATCACACCTATGCTAGAGCTAGAGGAAAATGTTATGAATCTACATCTTTTTAGGAGATAAAATTCTTTCTTGTGGACCAATCCGAATTAGTTAGAGATAAATTTATAGTTCTTATCTCTAGCCTCCTCTACCTATAAATAGAGGGACATGGGTGTCTTTATTATACACATTGATCATTGATTAATAAAAAGAGAGCAAAACCCCTATATCTGTGTCTCATGTGTTCATTGTCTTCTTCTGTGATGTGATTATACGGGAAGGGATATGGTCTTTTACATCTTCTCGACGTCTCATCTGCTGCAGGAGGGAAGGGAGCGGATCTGGGCAATCCGTCGACATAGCTGTTCTACAACACGTTATCAGCAGCTCTACCGGCTGGGCTGACGTCGAATCCTCTCGCGCCAATCAATCTACGGTAAAAAAAATTGGTTGTTTATCAATTTGTAGATTGATTTTAGACTAGTGGATGCTTGTTCTTTGGTTTTTTTAGATGCATATTTTGTAGTAGATCTGTTATTAGCAGTAGATTTATTTTCTGCTTTTACTCTACAATTGTATTTGTTGATAAACGGAGAAAATTAGAATAAAACTGTGTGCAATAAATTGTAATTGATCGGTTTTTTCCTGTTCTGAAAGCGAACCCGGTTCGGCTGGGCCAAACTGGTCGTCTTCCTCGCGTTTCCCCCGCATCTCTCTGTTCTCTCTCTCTCCGTGGATGCCACGCCGGGAGCCGCCGCCACCGCCATGGAATCGCCCGCGTTGCTGGGTTGATCTACGTGTGTGGTTGCCGCTTGCCGTCGCTGCTGGAAGCGCCACCGATCCTTGCCTTCAGTGCCGCTGCGGGAGACCGCCTGATGAGGACATCACCGGCATAGATATGACCATGTTAACCACTTCTAAACCAAAGGTGCAACCACTCTATATGGGGCTTATCATTGATGCATTTGATGAATTGGTGCTGCACCATAAAGTGTGTTTATTTTTATTTTCAGAATTACTTACATGGATCAAGGGAAGGTTTGATTGCATATGGAAAGCATGGAAGGTTAATGAAGTTGATTGGGGACCAAATCTAAGTATTCCTAAAGTCCTCCACCAGGCCACCACGTCACTTTTGGCCCAAGGAAAGGAGTCCAAATTCAACACGTTTTGGAAATTGGATTCGGACTGCAGGACAGTACCAACTTGCCACGGCTGTCACGACTTCATATGGACTCCGTTTGGGGTGTTATTATACTTCATGGAAAGCTTATGAAGTCTACTTTCCAACGGATCCAACCTCATCTTTAAATTCCATCCGAGCCGGCCGCAATCATCAAAACAATCCACGTTGGTTCCTGAGTCCGAGTCAAACGGGTGCTGCGCCATCCCCACTTGGGCCCATGGGCCTTGTAACCCTAGGTGGACGTCCCTCCCTGGTCGTATCCCTATTTAAGAGCTGCCGCCTCCCTTGTTACGACTTGGATTTCGTTGAGTTTAGGTTTAGCCCCTGTGCAAACTTCTGTTCTTTAGTTGTGTCGGACAACCATCTGTCAAGACAGCTTCGTGATCCCAACATTGTGTTCGAAATACAATTTATGCTTCATTCATATTTCAATATCAGATTGCCTACGTCCTATTCTTGCTAGTTCTTCGATTGCTTGCAGGAATTGAACCTCGTGTTCAGGTTGATCTCGCCGTCAGCAGGGTCAATAACATCTCGGAGTTGGTTCAGCGATTGCTAAGGCGCAAGCGACATCGTGCGTTTGTAGTCGGATTGCCAGGGTCATCTCCACCCACAAATCGATAGCTATCAGTCTCATCGAAAGATCGGGCACCTCGATCTCCATCAAGTGGTATCAGAGCTCAAGGTTGCTCGGTGAGAATTTCAGTTTTTCATAGATTAGATTGTTTTTTCCTTACCTAGAGTACACAAAAAAAAAATAGCAGTAGATCAATCTATCCGAACCAGTTTGAGCCTCGCAATTTGTCTTTTCAGTACTTTGCATTGTTGAACCTTCGGTTGCATCGTCGTGTCCTGTGCTGGTCTTAGCGTTTAGTCCTGTAGAGTTTCGAGTTCTGGTCACGTTTTCGGTCTCACCGTAGGAGTTAGTTAGTTTCGTCTACATCTAGGACTTCAGCGTCGTGTGTGAAAAAAAAAAGAGAAAAAAAAGGAAAAAAAAAGAAAAAAAAGTGTAACTTTTGCATACGACCTCCGATTAAGGCGTTTCTTGACCCGTTGGAAAGAGAACGGGAAGTTCGGAAAATCAGGGGTTTTCAGATCCGCGTGAACCTCCAGGCACACGCGCGCTAGCTTCGACCCCAAAAAACGTCGTTTAGGCCCTTAAAACGGGCCCGCAAACCGAGAAAAAATCAAGTTTCTCAGAATCTGCTCAAAGTTGACAGGAAGCTTCTACAAGTGTTTCTAAGGCTCCCCGTGCAGACGGCATCCTTTTTCGAGCCCCTGAACTCAGTGTACAACGTCATCTAGCTTTACTTCTGCGCGGTGTACCCGTTTGTGTTCTAGGCTCGCGTCTCTCCTACGGTCTAGCCTAGGACCAGCATTAACCGGCGTTGAACGATTTTTCAGCTTGCATTTGCTGATTTGATTATTGCTACTCCTTGCTACCACACTTGAGCCTTCCCAGCTACACCTTTCTACACCGTACAGATTGGGCTGCACCTGGCAATCGCTCCATCCAATCTTCGCAGATACATTGTTGTCGCTGGTTGCCGGTCACCACTGTGTGCTTGGTAAGAATTGGTAAGAATTCGACAAAGGTTTGAGTGTGAGCGACTTTTTGAACCCCCATACCCTAGTACTCGTTAGGGGCAAAGGTTTGGTAATACGGCTACGAACACCCCTTGCAAGTGTGGTAAGAACATGTAAGAACTCGTTGGCTCAAGTTTGAGTGAAGATATAGTGTGCCACCACCTATTTGCTTTAGTTGGTAGGCATTTTCTTGTGAATTTGTGCTGCTGTCCACTAACCATGACAGGTTTGGAGAGACACATGGGAGCTAGTAGCTTGCATCATGGATGTTCACGACCTCGACATCATATGGGAGCACATCCACTAGAGGTACATGATGACATTCTAACTGAGATCAGTGGTGCTCTACCATCTTTTGAGGGAAATTTTGACCCTCATGCATACATTGATTGGGAGCTTAAGGTAGATGCAGAATTTGGTAAGTATGACATGTCTGAAGATCAAATGGTTTTTGCTGCCTCTAATGCTTTAACAAAAGGTGCTTGGTACGAATGGAAACATATTTGTAGGCACAACAAAGTTCCACAAACTTGGAGTGATTTCAAAATGCTTTTTCGAGATGCATATATTCCTGCATATTATGTAAATCATTTGCTTAACAAACTTGAGAAACTAAAATAGGGTAGTAGGACTGTGAAATAATACTACCATGATTTTAAGATTTGTATCATGTTTGGTGGGTTAGATGAATGCATGGAAGATGTTATGAGTAGGTTCATGAGAGGGCTCAATTATGAAATTCAAACCTTGCTTGTTAACAAAACATATAGACATATCTCCCACTTATTTTGTCTTGCTCTCATTGCTGGAAAGGAGATTCTAGTATATGTGAATACTTGCAAGAATGATGTGACCCATAATGTACAAAATTTGTCCACTCTACATGCTAGTCAAGAGCAACCAATAGTGGAATCTGTTGCTGATTTACCTTTGTCACAAGATGAATTACTTGCTGTTCCTTGTGATAAAGACAACTTGTGTGATGATGCTTCTTTTAATCCTATGCCACAAATAGTGAACAAGTGTGATACTTTTTCTTGTGAACCATATAAATATGCTAAAGATATGCTTTTTGTTCCTATTGCTTGTGCACAAGATGAACTTAAATTGTTGTCTTCTTTAAATACTTTAGGTTATATTGAATTTGATATTCTCTGTAATCTAAATTGTTTGGAGGAGAGACTTTTTGCATATTCTGAATTGACATGCTTGTCTAATCATACATATCACTTCATTGGCAAGTATAATTGTAAAGGAGAATATATGGTACACCGAATTTATATTTGTTCAAAACTGAAATCTTCATTGGTTGTGAAACAATATGATCAAGTAGAGAACTGCATTAACGCTAATCCTATAATGTCAAGTTTCTCTAGTTTTGTTTTAAAGAAACAGGTTCAATTCCAAGAAGGAGAGAATTTTTTGTTACTACCCATGACATATCCTACAGCAAAGGTCAAACCGAGGACGGTTTGCTGTAAAGAAAGGGAGAATGATGAGGACATCACCGGCATAGATATGACCATGTTAACCACTTCTAAACCAAAGGTGCAACCACTCTATATGGGGCTTATCATTGATGCATTTGATGAATTGGTGCTGCACCATAAAGTGTGTTTATTTTTATTTTCAGAATTACTTACATGGATCAAGGGAAGGTTTGATTGCATATGGAAAGTATGGAAGGTTAATGAAATTGATTGGGGACCAAATCTAAGTATTCCTAAAGTCCTCCACCAGGCCACCACGTCACTTTTGGCCCAAGGAAAGAAGGAGTCCAAATTCAACACGTTTTGGAAGTTGGATTCGGACTGTAGGACAGTACCAACTTGCCACGGCTGTCACGACTTCATATGGACTCTGTTTGGGGTGTTCTTATACTTCATGGAAAGCTTATGAAGTCTACTTTCCAACGGATCCAACCTCATCTTTAAATTCCATCCGAGCCGGCCGCAATCATCAAAACAATCTACGTTGGTTCCTAAGTCCGAGTCAAACGGGTGCTGCACCATCCCCACTTGGGCCCATGGGCCTTGTAACCCTAGGTGGACGTCCCTCCCTGGTCGTATCCCTATTTAAGAGCTGCTGCCTCCCTTGTTACGACTTGGATTTCGTTGAGTTTAGGTTTAGCCCCTGTGCAAACTTCTGTTCTTCAGTTGTGTTGGACGACCATCTGTCAAGACAGCTTCGTGATCCCAACATTGTGTTCGAAATACAATTTATGCTTCATTCATATTTCAATATCAGATTGCCTACGTCCTATTCTTGCTAGTTCTTCGATTGCTTGCAGGAATTGAACCTCGTGTTCAGGTTGATCTCGCCGTCAGCAGGGTCAATAACATCTCGGAGTTGGTTCAGCGATTGCTAAGGCGCAAGCGACGTCGTGCGTTTGTAGTCGGATTGCCAGGGTCATCTCCACCCACAAATCGATAGCTATCAGTCTCATCGAAAGATCGGGCACCTCGATCTCCATCACCGCCATCATCGGAGAAGCCCTAAACCCACGTTGTCGCTACCACTGATTTTTCGATGCTGAGGCAGGGCAGCCGCCGCCGTTGAACTCTCACCGCTGCCGTCGTTGAGCCGTGGTGGGAGGATGATGGGACGACTGGCCGCCGGCAGAGGATCGAGACTCCGCCGGGACGCCATGGCCGGAATACCTCCATGACCCCGCCGCCGCAGGACTTGATACCAAGGACGGGCAGCCGCCACCGTTAATTTCTCACCGACGCGCCTTGGAGCCGTGGTGGGAGGTCGATGGGATGAACAGCCACCGACCTTGGATTGGGATCTGCCGGGACGACGTGGTTGGATGAGAATCGGTCGCCGTCGCTGGAACTTCGGTTGCTGACGTTGAGCTCTGCCTTGCCGCTGTCTTGAGGATGTGTGGGTCGTGGCAGAG
The DNA here is from genome assembly GCA_003991445.1 of Oryza meyeriana var. granulata. NCBI lineage: Eukaryota > Viridiplantae > Streptophyta > Magnoliopsida > Poales > Poaceae > Oryza > Oryza meyeriana. The sequence goes on from RYFJ01003447.1 coordinate 59,228, forward strand.
CTGCGCTGCACAACGCCGAGCCACCGCTGCACCGATTACCGCATAGGAGTGAAGCTGCTGCCGCCGTCTTGCCACCGGGCAGTCGATGGGTCGCCAGCCGGCCTCCTCTCTGTGTGCCGCCTCTATCTCCACTGCCACCGATAGTCGGCATCCTCCATCGTCGCTGCTGTGTGTAACTGTCACTCCCAAAAATTCACCAGAATTTCCAAAGCTAATTTGTGCAATAAATCCTCGTCCAGGAATCAGTCGAGGTACACAAATCGACAATTTGATAAACATAACCAAAACGTAATAACGATAAATACTTACAACAGAGGCACTTAGTCCTCACACTGAAGAAAACAACAGCAGAACGACAACTAGCGTAGCTTCAGCACCAAGCCACAGGCAGCCCAACCAAGGTATAAGGCAAACACCAAACTTCTCCTCCTCGCTAAGCTTCACTCCGATGATTGCAGTAATGCAAGACTGAGTACCACCCACCGTACTCAACAAGCCACACTAGGGAATACAAAATAATGCAACAGGAGTCCAAAGGAAAGGCATAGTATGGCTTATTTGCGTAAAACAACATTTAAAACGTTGCATTTAAAAGCATTGAAAAAACTGTATAGTTCAATCATTAACTAATATTGAATCAATCACTGAACAACACTCCAACGCAGTTCAGGCCCAAACCACAACTCTCCAAACTGGAGCTATCAAGTTTCCACCATTTATCATCATCATTAAGCAGTGTGGGACTAATCACAGAAAACATTGCTAGGCTCGCTCATTAACCGCTGGCACGGCTATTCGAATAGTTTTACTCTGGCTAGAGGTGTACAAATTTACCCACAAGACACAATCTCAACATCATGTTAGTCATGCGTCGCGATACTCAAAATTACCCTAATAGAGATTGTGATAGGACCCTTCACATAACATGCCCAACAGAATGGCTACCGACTAAGTCCCTAGTAGAGGTGGCCCAACCTGCAGGCTAGAGAAACTCTTGGCTCATAAACATATGGTCTTATTGGTACTGCCATTGTGGATTTATTGATACTACCACCTATCAACTAAACACACCATGGTGTCTCGTGCTGGGACATGCTACAATACAGGTCCAGCCGTTGCCCATGCTGGCTTGTGGTTAATACGGTAAATGCTTCACAATAGTAGTTCGTGAACCGGTCCTTAACTGTCATGAGCACCGTTAGCAACATTCACAATCCTGGCGTTCACGACCCACCATTCAGTCAAGTTTTAGTTGGCACAGTCAATTAACCAGCCACGACCACTGTCGTGAAACTATTGCCATTAATCATTAATTAATCAGAAGTGAATCGTAGTTTCCCCACATAAAATGACGCTATAATTTCTAGGCATGGCTAAGCAAATCCTAAATAATCTAGCCAGATAAATAATTAAACATCCAGCTAGTCAACATTAATCACCCAGGTATCAAGGTATAGATATCAACATCAAAATGGCCATAATTATCGATGGATATTGGATAATAAATAAATACCCATATAATGTCATTCCAAAACATTTCCTACAATAACTTTAAAATAAAATAGATTTCACAAATGGGATCAACATGCAAGGAGATTGTCGTGTGACTTGCCTTGCAACGAAAGGTCTTCCGCAAATCTTCCGAACTCTTCCGCAGACCGCGATCTTTCGAAATGGTGATTATACGCGACAACATGTAAAATGAGAAAAACCCTAAGAAACTCCAAATAAATAGTATATAAAAAGTACATAAACAAGTAAATCATGATTTTAAATAAATTTAGGAAGAAGAACGGGTCGAATCGGAGTTCAAACAGAAAAGATATGGCTTTAAATTCAGAGTAAATCCGAAAGTAATTGGAAAAAGAATATTCCTTGGAATATTCCCTCAGGATTTAATTAAAACAATTATTTCTGGACAGCAAAAGGAAGTGGGGCCCATTGGTCAGAGTGATGTCGCACATGGACTAGATCCATAGACCAAAGAACAGTGATGGGTGATGAACCGGTTGGGTTGGCAGGGTGAGATGGTGATGAGATGGATCAATGACTAGAATTTCACGTGGACCAAAGGGATGAGGTGGCTCAGAGGTGGCAGCACCCGTGGCTAGGGCTGACGTGACAGAGGGGTTAGGTTAAAGAGGATCCAACGGATGGAATTGGTCTCGGGCAATCCAACGGTCTAAATCGCTCTGGTATTTGATGTGAATCCAAAGGCTTGGACGGGTTGGAATAAAACGAACGACTAGGATTGATTAAGCTATTGTGCTCGGGCCCCAATGGCCATACACTAGTTATGTTCAAATGGGTCGTGCCCTAATCGGCCGGCCCGGGCATGGTGCTACAATAACCATGCCCGGGCCGGCCCGGCATGGATGTCCGTGGGCCATGCCGGCACGGCCTGTGGACTGTAGCGGGCCGGCACGGCATGGCACGGGCATGGCCGGCCCGCTACTGTGCACGCAACAGTATATTTCAAACAGTGTGTTTGGAGGAGGTCGACTGTTGTCTGTTTGACATTTGCTACAGTGCGCTACAGTGCTGAACAGTATGTAGGAACCGACTGTTGCAACAGTGTTCGTCCCCGGGTGGCCCAGTAAAATCTTAACACGTGTCCCAACGGTCCGAAAAAAGGGCTAGATTTTGAATCTAGCCGTTGGAGGACCAAAAAAATCAAAAAAAAATATCAAAAAAATCTGAAAAATTGTAATTTTTTTTCTATAAATAGAGGAGCCACCAGCCACATTGTTGCTCATCCAAACCTCCCAATCTCTCATCTTGTGCTCTCTTCTCATCTCTTTTGCTCTCTTACACTCTAAATTTTTGATTTAGACAAATTTTTGACTAAAATTCAAAAATTTTCCACATTCCCATAGCTAATAGCTGCAGCCTCCGGTGCTCCTGCAAGGTACAAAAAAATCCTAAATTTTCTTCTTTGTTCGTACTATTTTTTTACTAATTTTCTCTATTTATATTGCAGGATGGATCCGAACTATCCGACGTTCCAACTGAGCGACTTCGACCCAAGCTATCTGCCAATGTCGCAAGGAGACGACTCCGGGTTATCTCCTACACCACAAGGACATCCGGAGGAAGTACATGCGGCTTCGGAAGGATCCGGAACTGCGAGCGGGAGCCTATCAACGGCAACCGACTCAAACAGATCAAGAACTTTCTCCGCCTAGCAACATTTTGATGAAATCAAGGAAACCGGCACGGATGGAAGGGAGGTAACTTACGCGAAATATAGAATTTGTAAGACTAAACTCTCTGAAAAATCTTCTGGTGGAACAGGGCATTTGAGGCGGCATGCTGAGGCGTGTTCGAAGAAGCAAGGTTACCAGCTACGACAGCAGCAACTGGTACTGAATCCTGACGGTACGGTACATTCATGGGAGTATGATTCTCAGGTAGCATGAGATTCCCTTACCTGTTTAATTGCCAGACAGAATCTACCGCTAAATTTTGACGAGTCTCCTGCATTTGAGACTTACATTAAAACTGCTCATAATCCTAGGTTTCAAGCTGTTAGTACACAGACCACAACCCAGGACTTGATGAATGTTTACAATCAAGGCTAGGATAGTACTAAACAATTATTTGCTACATGCACCTTTTCTATTAGTATCACATCTGATATTTGGAGTGGTAGGGCTAAGGAAGACTATATTAGTGTAGTTGCTCATTATGTTGATGATGACTGGGATCTACAAAAAAGAGTAATAGCTTTAAAATTAATTGATGTTTCACATACTGCAGAAAATATTGCTGAACGAATTTCTAGAGTTTGTGAGGATTTTGGCGTCACAAATAAAATATTTGCAGTAACTCTAGATAATGCAGCTACAAATTCCAGAGCAATAGAAATTCTGCAACCTTTATTCAATGTTTATGCTGAATCATTTCTTTTACATCAACGTTGTACTTGCCATATTATTAATCTTATAGTTAAATCCGGTTTTAAGAGAGTAAGTATATATCTCGATTCCATCCGTGAGGCCATAACATGGCTCAATGGTTCTAATCCTCGGCTTGCGACTTTCAAGCGATTCTGCATCGTTTCGGACAAGCGTCCATGCAAGTTCCAAACGGATGCGGACCATCGGTGGAATTCGACTTATTTGATGTTGAGACATGTCTTGCCTTACAAGAATATACTAACTGTTTTTTTGTAGTCCAAGAATGTTGTTACCAGTGATGGGCAACCGCTACTGACAGAACAGTCTTGGCATGTTGTGGAAATGTTTTATTACTTCCTTGAAACATTTTATAATGCAACTGTTACTTTATCTGGCGTTTACTATCCAACTGCTAATTTAATTTTGCATAAGATTTTTGAGATTGCCACTTTATTAAAAGAATATGAAGATGACCAGCTTTAGGACTTGCAGTATTTCACATGAAACAAAAATATATTAAATATTGAAGGGACATTCAATACTTGTATGCTTTTGCATTTATTCTTGATCCTAGGGGTAAAATACGGGGGTTTCTAAATATTTTAAATCTTATTGCGGATGCAATGAATATTGATTACACTAACTACTATTCTGATTCTAAGATAAAATTGTATAAAGTGTTTCGAAAGTATCAAACTAAGTTTCAGGGAGTTCGTGTGCAAAGAGCCCCATCTGTCCCTGTCCCAGGTAAGAAGAAATTGCAGTGGGGCCGAATTTGGGGTGGTTCCTCTTCTTCTTCGAGCACCGGTGGTGAAAGTTCGGCTATAGCAAGTCCTGCACACGCTTCGCTTGAAGCCCTTGAGCTGTCCACCTACTTGGACAACGACTTCATTAACCAGGAAGATCTCAACGTTCTTCAATGGTGGAACGATTACAAGACCCAATATCCCGTGCTTTCAAAGCTAGCACGGGATGTATTCACGGTGCCTGTGTCTACGGTATCATCCGAATCGGCCTTCAGTCTTTGCGGAAGAATTATTGAGGAGAGAAAAAGAAATCTCCGCAGTGAGTGGTAAAAATGCTACTTACAGTTAAAGATTAGGAGCTAGCTAAGGAACGTGCCCAACACACCATGGAGAACCAAGATTTGGCTAAGCAGTTCGAAAATCTTTACCTACACAATGAGAAACTAGAGTATTGTTTTTTATTTTTGAGTGTTGACCTTTAGCTGTACTTTTTTTCTTTATCATGGTTTTCTCAAAATTGAGTTTTTACATGACAGAGTTTTTAATGAGGCAGCTGTGTAATATCAAAATCAATAAAGGTCATTGTGCAATTTTTCCCTATATATATATAGAAATTAAATTACATAACTATATATGTGCTTCTATTTTGCTTGTTTAAAAATATGAAAATTTCCTCCTCTAATATCATCAAAAAAATACCCTCATGTTTTTTTACTTACCTTAAATAATTTTCCCCTATATTTATGCACAAATTAAATTACATAATTATATATGTGTTGTTATTTTGCTTGTTAAAAAAATAAAAACTTCCTCTTCTAATATCATCAAAAAAAATACCCTCATATTTTTTACTCATCTCAGATAATTTTTTTTTACATTTTTTCATATTTTTTTACAACTCCTTTATTTTTTTAAATTTTTAAGTCTTTTTTGTTTTTTTCCTTTTTTACTCATCTCAATCGCCAGCGTCGGCTGCAGGGCCCCTCCTGCCCAACGTCGGCGGAAGGGAGGTGGCGGGCGTGGGAGGCGGCAGAGGCCGGGGAGGTGCGCAAACGGGGAGGCGGTGGCGGAGGGCGGTGGCGGAGGGCGGCGGCGGAGACCGCGGCAAGCGTCGGTGGCCGGGAGGAGATGGGCGCGGGAGGCGGCGGCGAAGGGCGGCAGGTGTCGGCGAAACAGGACTGGGGGCCCACATACCCCGGGGACGTGTGGATCTTCGGTCACGTCAGCTCCTCCAGGGCTCACATTTTGCACCGGTGACGGCCGGCTACGACCGTTTTCCAGCTAAGTACCTGGGCCTGAGCACTGCTCGGGCCCGGAGTGCGTGCTCGGGCCCGGGTGCGCACTCCCCGGGCTCGTCGCGAGAACCACCCACATTCACCTCAGGCCCCCGGTCTCGGGGGCATTCCCGGGAAAGGGCACTCCCCTTGTCCCGGGGCACGGTCCCGGGGCTCATTCCCGAGGCACATTACTGGAACATCCCTGGGCCCGGGTCTCGCGCCTCCTGGGCCTGGGGCTCACAGACTTGGTCCCCGGGGAACTCGACGCCTTGTGCGTGCAGAGGGCACGATGAGCTCTCTGCCCCGGGCACGAGCCTGACTCGAGCGGATCAACTCCTCAACTACCCGCATTAATAACGAGGCGACGGGGCGTATCATGCCCCCCAATTTCGGAGTTCTTCTATAGGACTTTGAAATTCTTTCGCTTTGGGCCTTCAGATTTCTTCCAAACCGAGGCAGCCCAAGGTAGCCCACTTGCCTTAATTGTTTGAAATAGTGCCAATGGCCTCGATTCCCGCTCGGTCATCATATCTCTATACAACGCTTCGTCTCCCTAGCCCTTTTTTACGCTTTCACATCGCCAGAGCACCACCGCTTCATCTTCCAAAGCTTCACCAAGCTCTAGCAAATCCAGACGAACCGTCGCAGCCTCCTTCTTCGGCCGTTGATTCCTGCATCTCCTTCCTCTCTCGTGATGGCATCAGCATCCGCAGTCCCTGAGGTAATCTTCCTACCCGATTGTTTTCTTCCGATCTACAGCCCATACGAATCCGATCTGCTATGTTCTTTACTTGTTCTTCGTCGTGTTCTTGTTTACTGTAGCATCTTAGAGACCAGATCTTGATCCCGGCCGCCGATTACCCAAACTTTTTCTATCATGGCCCCATGGGCAGCGAAGACCCCACCGATTTCATATGCGCCGAGACCCAGCATATCCCTTTCAAGAACTCGGCCATGCTGGTCAGCGACTGGACCAATAGTTTCAAGTCATGGCCGAGCAAGCTCCCCGGATGGAGAGATTGGTACATCAGGGTGTCGGCTGCGAAGCGAACCTACTGGGAAGAATCTCATATCGGCCACTGCATCAATCTCTCTCTGGCCGATATGGAAAGGAACGAACCCCTGCTCGCATCGGCCTCATATTTCTGGTCCGATGCCCTCAATGCCTTCTTGTTCGGGCATGGGCCGATGACCCCTACTCTGCTGGATGTTACTATGCTCACCTGCCTGGACACGACGAGCTACATCGACCCCTTCAAGCTCCGCTTCAAACCTGCTCATCGGCTCCAAGCAAAGAACATCGGTGGCTGGTCCAGGTACATATCCATTCACAACAAGGGAACTGGATCGGTTGATGACCGGGAACATGTTGCTTTTCTGAACTTATGGCTGGAGCGGTTTGTTTTTGGTGGCGCAACCCTCGGTCCAACGATCAACATGCAGTGTTTAGCAGAATGCTTGGTTGATCGGAAACAGATCCCCTTGGGTCAATTCCTTCTTGGCGCCACTTATCACCTGCTTCACCAAGTGGCGACCAAGCTATCGGCCGGCTAGCCCGTTGGCCATATCGGGGGTCCTTGGTGGTTTGTACAGCTCTGGCTCAATGTTTACACCTCCAAGGCCTTCTCGGGGACTTCTCTTCTCAACCAATCCTTTCCAGCTGACCACACAGAAGACGAAGATCCCATTTACCGCCGATGCGTTTCCATGGGTGAAGCTGCATCGGCCCTCTCTGGCGGCAAGATAACCCCCACTGGACTCAGTCAGTGGTTCAAGGGGTTCTACTATGGTTTCACCAGGGAGGCCACTCTCTGGTTCGCATATAATGATGCATCGTCATTTGAGATGCCTTCCAATTTTGATCCGCTTAATGCTCTGGAAAGCGAGGAGTCCAAGGCCATATTCCTATCGGCCATCACCCCCCATCTGCTACCAACTGACTTCTCTCTGGGCCGATCGCAGCCTTCATATGAGTTTTATCATCCATCGGTCAGTTCTCGCCAATTTGGCCTTGGTCAGCTTCCGATCGGCCTATTCTTCATCGACAAACTTCAGGCCCGGGGCATGATCAGCAATGCCCTAGAATATGATCGGATGCGGACCTTGACAGACCCCCTTCTTCTAGGCGCCGCCACCAAGGTGTATATCTGCACTGCCAACACCAAGCTTTTTGTCCGATGGTGGTCAGAATGGAAGAAGCATTTATTCAGCTTAGCGGCCACCTGCTACTGTTCCCGCCTCGACACCGAGTACATCGAGTCTGATGAAGAGGTAACACCCGCAAGCCTTAACCATCATCTCCAATCATCTCTCACTCTTATTTTGCAGGCTGCCAGCGTCGAGCCCCCAACAAGAAGCAACAGCGGTCGGCCGATTCTGTATCAACCTCCATCGGCCGCTCCAAACTTAGGGCGCGACGCTCCATCTCCATCGGCTCTCCTCAAGGCACCTCGGTAGGCCAAAAATGGAAGAAGTTAGCACATCGCCCCTCCCTGAAGAAGCAGAAAACCGGTGCCGATGCCGTTGCCACGACGCCATCTTCTCCCCAGACAACATCGGCTCCCTCATCCCCTCAGGTATGTGCTAAGTCTTGACATTAGTACCCGCTCTTATTCATCTTACTAGTCTCCTTTCTAGCTCGAGTCATCGGCTCCAGAACCCCAACACTCCTCCGATATCCCTCCAAGCACTGAGCCGATGGCTTCTCCAGCTGCCCCACTCTCGGTACCAAGTCCAACCGTCGTCGAGACTGCTCCTATTCCATCGGCTGACATCGGCCCCTCCAAAGAACAACCTCTTCATTCCTCCGAAGCCGATGCCACCCGAGCTGCTGATGTCCTTCCTCAGGTAACCCCTTCATGCCCATATTTTGCTTTTAATTTCCTACTGATCCTTTTACCAATGCCAATTTTGCAGTCCTTAGCCGATTTGTTTTCCTTTGACATCAGCAAGTATCTGGAGGCAGAAGACAAACTAGCCACCAGCGCAGCAACAAACCTGTCATTCCCAGCCGATGTGCGTGATTACTTATCAAGCATCAACAATCGGCTGGACAACCCAATCGATGCGCTGGTGGAAGATTGCGGGCCTATTTGGGCCAGATTTGCAGAAATTGAACACCATCTGCCCGAAGAACTCGTTGACGCGCTAACCCCTGCAGCATACCTGGAGTCTCAAAGGTTTAAACTCATCAAGCTTAGACAGCGCATAGCCAATCGCGCTGATCAACAGAAGATTACCGAAGACATCCAAGCCGATCGGCTGCTAGCCCAGATAGAGAAGAAAAGACTTGATGACATGGCGGCTGCCCCCCAAGAGCTCCAACCCAAGCTAGACCAACTGAAGAAGAAGGAGGCTGATTTGCTGGCAGAACTTGAAAAAGTTCGCAAGGATCTTGAAGCCACAGAATCCCAGCATATCGGCCTACCGCAAGCCATTCAAGACCAAGAGGCTAAGGTCGCAGCGACAGTGCGTCAGGTCATTCATCGGCGCAAGAACTTGAAAACCATCCCGGGATCCGATGAAGACGACATCCGGGCCATCAACGAAATTGACCAAATCCACTTGCATGCAATCGAAACAATCCAAAAGTTTGTGTAAATTGATGACCGATAACCTCCTGAAACACTAATTGTGCTGTAATATACTCTGATCGGCTCTGCTGCCTGCTTTCTTCACCCTTGATAATTTTTCTATTTGCTTGATCTAAAGGCGATATCAATCGATATCGGCTGTCTTTAGGCGACGCAAAACATCGGCTTTTCGGACTATTTTAGAAATCGGCTACACTTAACCGATTTAAGAATTGATCCAAATGCTAGGATAGTATTTCTTGAGATATTTTCCGTTAAGTGCTTTAGCAAACTCTGTCCCATCAAGATCTTCCAATACATAGGCATTACCAGGCACACAGCGACTAATTCGATAGGACCCTTTCCAATTAGGCGACCATTTTCCAAACTTACTATCTCTGGACCCGATCGGCAAAATCAATTTCCACACAAGAACTCCCTCGGCAAACGACTTATTTACCACCTTTTTGTTGTAATGCCGAGCTGCCTTAGCCTTATTTTCCTTGATCCTTTCCAACGCCCTTAACCGATTCTGAGCCAAATCTTCAAGTTCATCTGTCATTAAGTTATAATAATCATCGGCCGTCAACTGATTCTGCAAAGAAATTCTCCTAGAGCCGATGTTAGTCTCCCATGGTAAAACTGCCTCATGTCCATATACTAACTGATACGGTGGCACCCGAGTAGACCCATGACATGCCATCCGGTAGGCCCATAGTGAATCGGCTAATGTAGCATGCCATCGCCGCGGCTGCTCATCAATTTTCCACTTAATCAACTTGATCAAACTCTTGTTAGAAGCTTCTGCTTGTCCATTGGCCTGAGCATAATAAGGCGATGAATTTAGTAACTTGATTCCCTTACTGGCAGCAAACTGTTGAAACTCATCAGATACGAAGATAGACCACTGATCAGTAGTTATCGTCTGAGGAATCCCAAACCGATAAATTATATGCTCCTTCACAAACTCGATCGCTTCCTTGGACGTAACTTTCTTCAAAGGAATCGCCTCTACCCATTTGGTAAAATAATCTGTTGCCGCCAAGATGAACTTATGTCCTTTACTTGATGGAGGAAAAACCTGGCCGATCATATCAATCCCCCATCCTCTGAACGGCCACGGTTTGATGATAGGATTCATAGCCGACGCTGGTGCTCGTTGTATATTTCCAAATTTTTGACAATCTTGACATCCTTTATAGTACCTGAAACAATCTTCCAGCATCGTCGGCCAAAAATATCCTACTCTTCTCAGCAACCACTTCATCTTATGAGCCGATTGATGAGTCCCACAGACGCCTTCATGCACCTCGCACATAACCACTTTGGCTTCTTCCAAATTCAAGCACCTAAGAAGAACTCCCTCAAAAGTCCGATAATACAGTTCCCCATCAAGCAGCACATACTTAGTAGCTTTATACCGAATTTTTCTGGAAACCAATTGCGACGGATTTTGCAAGTAATCAATTATTTCCTGTCTCCAGTCATCGGCCTTGCTCTGAATATCAATATCGACTATCTCAACCTCAACCTGCCTATTCAGCCGATACCCCGAAGCAATCTGCGCAAGATCATTGGCTTCTAAATTCTGCTCCCTGGGAATATGACCTACTGATACCATCTTGAAATCGTTTAACAAATCCGTACATTCTTCATAATATGACCTCAAAACATCATCTCTGCACTCATATTCTCCAGACAACTGCTTGACCACTAATAAAGAATCGCCAATTACCTCTATGACATCGGCCCCAATCTCCTTTAAGAGTTGAAGTCCTTTTAGCACCGCCTCGTATTCTGCCTGATTGTTAGTCCGATAAGGCTTAATTGTAAAAGCAAACTCAAAACTTGCCCCCCGAGGCGATACGATCACTAAGCCGATACCAGATCCATGCTTGCAAACCGATCCATCAAAAAAAAAGTCCATGGGATCGGCTCTACATAATCTTCGTGAGCCCCTCTATGTTGTACAATGAAATTGGCCACTACTTGTCCCTTGATTGCTTTCGCCGATTCATATCTTAAGTCGAACTCCGTCAAAGCAAAAATCCATTTACCAACTCGCCCTTTCAAGACTGGAGCCGACAACATATATTTGACCACATCGGCCTGGCAAACTACTGTACACTCAACCGATAGGATATAATGCCTTAACTTCGTACACGAGAAATATAAGCATAGGCATAACTTCTCCACCGCAGGATATCTCATTTCAGCATCCAAGAGCCTTCTGCTCAGATAAAACACAACTCGCTCTTTTCCCTCAAACTCCTGTATCAAAACGGACCCGATGGATTTCTCATCGGCTGACAAGTACAACCTAAACGGCGCTCCCCTCTGCGGCGGAATTAAAATAGGTGGGGAACTCAGATAGTTCTTGATCTCATCGAACGCCTTCTGCTGTGCTGCCCCCCACACAAACTCTTGATCGGCTTTCAACTTCAATAATGGAGTAAAACACTCAATCCTCCCTGACAAATTCGATATAAATCTTCTTACAAAATTAATCTTGCCGATCAATGATTGCAGCTCTGTCTTATTGCTTGGTGGCTCCGTAGTCTGGATGGCTCTGTTGCTTCGCTGACTAACTTCAATCCCTCGCTCATGAACCATAAAACCCAAAAATTGCCCAACCGACACACCAAAAGCGCATTTATTAGGATTCATCCTTAACCCGTATTTCTTGGCTCTCTCCAGCACTTTTCGCAGATCGGCTATATGGCTTTCCTTACTTTTAGACTTAACCACCACATCATTAATGTAAATCTCTACCAACAAACCGATGAGATCATGAAATATATAATTCATCGCTCTTTGATAAGTCGCACCGGCACTTTTTAATCCAAAAGTCATTACTACCCACTCATACAAGCCGATAGCTCCTGGACACCGGAACGCAGTCTTATGTATATCTTCTTCAGCCATAAAAATCTGATTGTATCCTGCATTGCCGTCCATGAAGCTGATAATCTTGTGGCCTGAGGCTGCATCCACCAATAAATCTGCTATCGGCATTGGGTGTTCATCCTTGGGGGTAGCTTTATTCAGATCCCGGAAATCAATACATATTCTCAATTTTCCATTTTTCTTTTCCACCGGGACGATATTAGAAACCCACTCAGCATATCGGCATGGCCTTATAAACTGGCATCATACAACCTTGCGATTTCCGCTTTGATTGGTTCATATAACTCCGCCTTGAATCTCCTTGGAGCCTACTTAAATGGCCGATATCCTGGTTTAATGGGCAGCCGATGTTCAACAATTGATCGGCTTAATCCTGGCATCTCATGGTACTCCCAGGCAAAACAATCCCGATACTCCTTCAACAGTGCTATCAATTCTTCTCGAAGTTCAGGACTTAGTTTTTTGCTTATGTACGTCGGCCTTGGCTTATCTCCTGGTCCTATGTCGATCTCCTCTAAATCATCAGCCGACGTAAACCCTTGCCCTAGTTTCCCCTCGAAGTCTTCAATGGAGCCCATCAGAGTAACAATTCAGAGCCGACTTGCTGAATCGGCTGTATTCCTTGGCTGGTGACTTTGAGATAGTCCCCTTCCCATATTTTCCCGGATAAGCAGTCAACACCATCGGCTTCCCAGACTGGTAGATCGGTCATGGCAATATTGGTCGACCGATCTGCTAGGACCACTTCGACTTGATCTCCCTGCCACTATATCAAACATTGATGCATTGTCGAAGGCACGCAACAGTTTGCATGAATCCAATCCCTGCTGAGAAGCAAACTATACGACCCCTTTCCGTCGATAACGAAAAACGTGGTGGGTAATGTCTTATTCCCCACTGTCAATTCCACGTTCAATACGCCTTTCGCTTCTGATGAATTCCCGCCGAAGTCTTTTAGCACCATATTTGTCTTGATCAGATCTTTGGCAGTCTTCCCCAATTTTTGAAATGTGGCATGAGGCATGAGATTAACTGCTGCTCCCCCATCAACCAGCATCTTTGTCATTGGCTTCCCATTCACATAGCCCTTGATATATAACGGCTTTAGGTGCCGATGCTCTAACTCTTCAGGCTTATCAAATATAGCTTGATCGGGTTGCAACGTCAGTTGAGCAAAAATCTCCTCATCGCCTTCTTCATCTGATGTAAGTGCTTTATATTCCCGAGGTAAAAAGAATACCATATTTGCTGGGGCCAATTGATCAAGCCCATCGTCTTTTCTCTTCATGCGCCAAACTTGTTTAGTTTTCTTGTGACGATGATCGGCCTCTTCCTGACCTTGTCTCTGTTCTTCCTGTTGCTCTCGGCGTCGTAGTCGCTGTGCCCTTCTCTTCTGATTTCTCGTAAATATCCCACTAGGGCACCATTGAGGATTCTGGACTTGTTTCTCACGTACTTCCTCTTCGTCCTCTTCAAAGAACTCTTCATGGATCGGCCCTATTCGACTATGAACCGATGCTCTTTTTCCAAGCAACCGATCCTGTGAAACTCCTGCTGCTGGCGATCATGACGATCCCCTGTACCGCTGCACTCAGGGCAATTTTCAACTGACGGTAGTCTCATCCCTTGATCCCAGCAGAACCGGAAGAACGGGCAGTCCCAATGCGGATTATATCTTTCTGGCTCATCCCTCTGTTCCTCATGTCTTGAATATTTTTCTATCATGTCCGATGAAGTAATCCTTGATTTATTACCTTTGACGTCTCGCTCCATCTTTTTCAGGCCTGATTTCTTTGACGACGATCCCGCATAGACCATATCTTCGGAAACGGGTATGCCATCGATCTTCATCGGCTTCTAACATGTCTTCGAACTTTAATTCTACCCCCTGTTCGACCAGCTTCAGAATAGGAATTTTTTTTGTTGCCGAAAAAACCTTTAAGCACTCATTAGTTATGATTCGAAGATATAGTGTAATTGATCGTGCCATTGCAATAATCTTTGTTCTTCTTTAGTTCTTCGCTGAATGGAATCAACAGTGACTTCGGACAAGCAATTATTGTATCTGCTTCTCTCTGTCAGCAAGTCAAAGATTTATCGCGCTTTACTAATATCTAAGAAATCATATTAAAACCGCTCCTCCTTGCCAGATATAAAATTTACTGACCATGGCATGATACTGATTTCTTGTTCCTGGCCCACTCCGCCAATCCAACTCTCAGTATCGATTCCTCATCAATCGTTCTGAGTCCGATGAATAGACCTGTACTTGAGCAACCCTTCTCTGGTACTTATCCCTTTTCCGCCTCTTGAAATCGGCTTTCATGAGCCGATACCTTCTTACCAGGTGCGCCAGGGACTCAAACTCTTGGCGAAGAAAATCTCTCCTTAATCGGACTCGCCAAGAGGACCTGGAAAGCCAGATTGGCCAATGCCACGATCTCATCCACTTTCAGACAAACAAATCGGTTTTTACTGATATCCCGAAATCGCTGAACATATTCCGGTACTGTTTCCTGACAGTTCACTCATCGAACAATTCCACAGCAAAGAAATATTTGTGAAACTGTTTCTAGATCAGCCCCATACCAACCCCCTCGATAGCGAATTCGTTGGTAATGAAGAAACCACGTAAAAGCCCGATCTCTTTCCCGATAATGATAAGGGGAAAACCCTAACACCTCAGAAAGCCTCTTCAGCCGATGCCTCACCCACATATTTGTGCCAGGAATCAGCTCTTGAAGACATGTTCCATGCACTGTCAGACACAGTGTTGTCCTGCCCTGAGAACTTAGAAAATCCGGGAACCCTGTATCGGTGGCCAATGGAACCCCTTTGTCGAACCACTCAGGATATGATGCCGATACATGAATGTTCATTGTCCTTAGGCTTGATCCCGAACTGCTCCCTCACTATTTCAGCAACCTTATTGATAGATCTTCTTCCCTCAGGTTGTCTTGTGATACTGATACGATCAGTGTGATTTAGTCTGTTGCCCTTTCAGATTCTGTACTATTATATTCCCTCTGGTAAGGCATACCTGGATCGGCCCCGCCTCCTGTATAATTTGCTGATATCCTCCATAGTAAGCAGACGATTTCGAGTACCCCCGATCAGGCTACCCCATATAAACCTGTAATATTCAAAACCTATATCCCAGCTATAACTTAAAGAAACACAAGCAGTTCTACACAGTTAATTGTTTCACATTTATTCTGTATGTGTAAGGCTTCCTGTTGAAGTTAAGCATTCTCTCTCAATTTAGCAACGCACTAGCATTGCTTAGGATTTCTACCTCAGCTTTTCGTGGGGTGTACAACCCTAAGATGTTTTCTGGTATTAATTACACTGTTGATGTTGTAGCACTTTGTTTTTGATTCACATATTTAGTGGGATGGTATAACAGTGACCATGCGTAACAGGCCTCTTGAATAATCGAACATTTCCACATGTCTTTTCTTTACTTACAAAGATTTGTGGACACGTGTTCACGCAGAATTCCGGACGGGTTTAATGAGTCGCTGAGAAACTGCTCCTTCATATCACTGGATCTATCACTCTTGTAAGGGTTTTTACGTTATGGACATTTTTTTTCCTCAGGTGGCCCGTTATCGGCCTCGATACTCCAACCAATACTGGCTTCGAAATCTTTGGGTATTTTTTGAATTCGAGGTACACACCTTGTACCTTGTCATAATTCAAAGTACTTAAGCATAGCTCTGAAAGTCTGGCTACATATAGTTGCTCAATTTGCTGTTTTTTCGTTCTATCAGATAAATCTATCCATGAGCTGATCCTTTGGTGAATCTTATTACGCTTTTCACCGTTTTGACTTCCTTCCCGGCCAGGGCGTTGCAGGTCCCATAGATTGGTGGCTGAAGAAACTTTCGCTATTGAGAAACCACATTCGTTGAACACCTTCCGTGTTGAAACTTCGTGTCCTCCACCAGGCCCGTCCAAAAACGAGTGTTTGACGGCCCGAAAGTCATACCCGCCGGGGGCGTCCGGTCGTCTGGGAGACCGCGAAGGCTGGGAAGGATTTACTTCACTCCAGGCAGGTCCTAGAATTCTTAGTTCGTAGCGGCCAGTCAATTGACCCGCAATTGACAGGAGAATCGAGAAAAGAATGTCATTTACGGGCCACAATACGACTGGAGAGCCGGCTTTGGGACTCATCGACTCATCGCCGATGGCCGATACACGACGTACACGTGGATACAGGCGGCCTAAAAGACAAGTGAGCGGCAGAGCACGTGACAGAATCAAAAGGAGACCCTTAAGTATTCACTGAGCTCAGGTTCCGACTCAATCGAAGGGATGCTCGAAAACTGGTCTATAAATCTTGGTAAAATCAAACGAGCAGAATGCATAAGTAAATAGATTGAAATAAAACATCCCCAGACCGATCATAATTCTAGGAAGTTACTGTGTTTTCTCTGTCGGTGAGATCCTGGCCTGAGCCTTTGTGCTCGGCCCTTGCTCACATCGGCTCCCGGTCCTTATTCTGCTGCCCTCGTCTCTTCTTCTTTCTTTCTTCTTTCGCACATCTTTCCTATCATCTGCATTTGTTTTTTTTTTTTTTTTTTTTGATGCTCTCATGACTTCGGGTTCTAACTTTCTACTGTCTCTCGTGCTGCGTCGGCTGCAGGTCCTACCCTGACGATCTGACCGGAACTTATCTGAGGTGGTGCACGTGTGTAACCTGCGCGCTAGGCTTGCAGCTGATCGGTCACATCCCCGTCCGACGAGTATATAAAATCAATTGAGGCGAGAGCCGTCTTCAACGGTAATGAGTCAGCGGCAAGATATATAACAGCAACGCGAAGTAGATCACATATTCGAGCAATCTGAATAAAAAGTAGATAACTTATCGGCAATAAGCACTCCCGATAACAACATCAATAAATACCTATCGGCTTTATTAAGATATATACGTTATTATTCAGTCTAGTAAATGGACCACCAATTGCAGCACAGACTGATAATAGCGAGATCCTCGATAGCCAGCGATAGATACTCGTAGAATATCCGCATGCAATCGTTGAATGTATATGCCGACTACAACATGTTCTGTTTCACTATGGCTTGTTTTACCTTACACCCGCTTCGATACAGAAAGGTCGCTCGCTATCTTTATTACTTTCAGAGCATAATCGATGGCCTTGGGATTTTCTGAGCCAGTACACTTATTAGCAGAGACGGCAATTTTGCCATCGCACCTTCACTAGCAGTT